>VCHN02000014.1:9530444-9837786 GCA_007115665.2 Sequoiadendron giganteum
GCATTTGTCATAGGAAACACCGCAACTATCAGAAACACCGCATGCACTATCAAAAAAACCGCAGCTGTCAGAATCTGAACTGCATTTTCCTGTCAACAAAAAACATCAAAAAACTGCGAGCTGAGTCCGAAACATCATTGTCAATATTTTCTTTAGGTTCTTAAGATCAACCTTGGATTAGAAACTGGTAAATTTTTCTCAAAAAAATTCCATCATTAGGTATCATATACGTCTTGGTTATAGTAAACATCATAGTCATAGTCATCCTAAGTCACATGCATATAGATACTTCTTAGGAAATTTCATATCATAGAAATAGAAATAACTTTCCTCGTCATTGGAAACATTCATATTTCGATTTGTCACAATCATTGAACCTAGTCACTTTAATCCCATTTAGTGGATCTTTTCAACTCAATAGTCTAGTTTGAAAAATTCACCTTATCAACTGTCCTTGTCATCCAATCAGGTTCCTTGGTCAAAAGCAAATCTTTGCATGCATTTACTCCATTAGGTGGTAGGTTATACTCATCTTAGGCTCATTTATCATCATAATCTACTTGAGATTTTTCATATTGTCCATCATATCATACGTCGTCTTAGTATACGTCTTTTTAGAACCTTTATAGCAACATAATTTAGTGTCCAAAAAAAAAATCCGAAAACATAGACATAGGTCATATCAGTTTTTAGACATAGTCTGCATTACCCATTTTGAGCAACTTTTTCATGGTCGAAAAAAGGTCCAAAAAGAAACACAAAGCAATGACAGACCCCAATGAATTCATCAATCCATTCGTAAACCAACCGTCAGGAAGCAAATGCCCACACAAGCCTTTACTTGAAAAACATGTCACTAGAGACACACATCGGCAGATTTACATAGAAGACATAGATGCAGCAGTTCAAGATCCTAAGTTTGCATCCTTTATGGATGAGTGTTTGGCAAATGATCCACAATGCTATCTAGCAAAGATGCTAGTATAAGGTGCCACACTACCACCAAGATTTGATATTCGTACTTTGCGAACATAGTCAACTCAACCAACACAAACTGCGAAATCAACTGTGTCTATTCCTCAAATTACCGCAGCGATACCAAGTAGCGTATCTACTCAGACATCATTAATTGTAAGCACAATCCCTTTCAAGTCACACAAGGTTTACAATTTACTGGGAGGGGAACTTCCTCCAACCCCTTTGGCACCAACACTACTGGTAAGAGATCCAAAGTTGGCAGAAATATACCAATACCAAATCAAACCATTCACACAGGAAGCATTCCTATACCAACTCAGACCATTCAGATAGGGAATATCCCTATACCAAATTAGCACATCCTAACAGGATATATTCCCTCGCCAAATCACAACCCGTCACAAAACATGGCGTACCAGAACACCTAAATTGATCCAAATAACACAAACACCATGTCCTTGACACAAGTCGACATCCTTCAAAACCAAATGAAAACTCTTCAACAAAATATGGATGATATGTCTATGTCAGGAAAACAAACTATATCAGCACAAGACCTATGTCCATGTCCATTCAACAAAGCACTCTATATGACACCTTTCCCCCATGGATACATTATACCAAATTTTCCTAAGTATAACGGGAGGAAGAATCCTATAGAACACATTAGAGAATTCTCAACGACATGCATGGACATATCATACGACCCCACTTACTTGATGCACCTATTTCCATGAACCCTCATAGGGATAGCATTGGAATGGTTTTCTAAATTGCCATATGGTATACGATCCTGGGGTGAATTGGCTGAGAAGTTTGTCGAACATTTTTCCTTTAACATAGACAATGAAGTAACCATAGCAACCTTGTGCCACATGACACAAGAATACGGCGAGACGTTCATCACTTTTTTCCAGAGATGGAGAAGTCTAGCTAGCCGTTGTCCAGTCGAAATACCCAAAAAACAAAATGTCATAATATTCCTCGAAAACATCAACCCCAAACTGAGAGGTGAATTACGAGTACACTATTGCACTTCATTCCTTGACTTGGTACAAAAGGGGATCATCCTTGAAAAGGGACTTATTGACAAAGACAAAATAAAAGTACTAGGCAAGAGCCAAATTGTCCAACATCCAAACGTGCCGAATGATAGAAACAAGTTCTGGTCTAGGAACAAGAATGTCAAGAATGATGGCATTGTTGATGCTAAACACATACATACTAGACCGGTTATCACACTTAGAGGATACAACCAACATGCAGACATGATGAACAATCTAGATCAAACGGCTAACTATGTCCAGAAATCGCAACAAAGACCCCAAAGGAGATTTCCCATGTGAGAATTTACACCTTTAGGGCAACCAATCAAGGTAGTCTTCAAAGAATTGGTCAAACATAATCTTATCAAACCTTTGGAACCAAGAGAGTATGATCCTGGATAGTTCAAACCTTCATGGTCAGATGATAATGCTTTCTGTGACTATCATTAAAAGAAAGGGCACAACCTCCAACAATGTTGCCAATTAAAGAATATCATTCAAGACTTTGCTGAAAACGGATCCATAGAGGTGAACGGACAAAAAAATACTAAAAACAGTGATCATAAGGTCTTCACAGACCCATTACATGACCACACAAAAGGAAATGCCTCTGGTTTGGGAACCAAGAACAATCCCTCTGCCAATCACACCAGCTCCAAATATGACTATGGGAAAGGAAAGACCATTTATAGCCTCCGAGCCGCACACAAACATGTTGATACCGTAATCATCAAGAAGCACCCAGAATGTAATGTGAGCACATGCAGGACTAAAATAGTTATTCCAGGTCCTTCTTCTGAACCACCTACATAGAGACCCAAGTATATATACAATCTTATTGATCAATTGATCAAAACTCCCACACAAATATCTATCTTGGAACTATTGACTTTGTCACCAGAACACCGAGCCATACTTGACAAAGCATTACAAAACACTACTGTTCCCACGGACTTGGATTTCAATCACTTCAAATAAATGGTAGGATATTTGACCAACTTGCATCATGCCACATTTTCCCAACAAGACTACTCCACTGAAAAGTCTGATCACAATGACCCATTGCATCTTGAAGTCCTAGTCCATCAAACTAGAGTCAGACGAGTCTTGGTAGATAGAGGCGTAGGTTTGAATCTATGTACCCTAAAATTGGTTTAAGGCATTATGATTCTCAGAAGACTATGTAGACACTTCTAAGAGTATAGTCATCAAGGCGTATGATGATGAGGAAAGGTCATCCAAAGGAGTCATCACTCTCCCTATTAGAATTGGCCCAACGATCATGAACACCAGCTTCCAAGTCTTGGATCTCCCCCTTCCATATAACTACTTGTTAGGTAGACCTTGGATACACGCAATGAGAGCCATCCCTTCAACATACCACCAATATCTTAAGTTCCCGTATAATGGCACGAGGATCACTATTGATGGTGATCCAGATCCTTTCCAATATTGTACAAGCCTAAGGGACCTTCCACAATGATAAGTACCTGTTAACCAAGAGGCATCATCATCCACTTTATCCCAATATGTTGACCCATCACATCTCACTAAGTCCATTTCATTCAAGCCACCATCATCCACTCCTAAACTCGAGATCCAAGACAAGGGTTGTGGTGAATATAATATAAAGGCATCATACTGCGTCAGTCAACTGATTCCACTTAAGGCATATGGCCTACCCATGGCAGATAGAAGATAGTTAGTGGTCACGTTTCATGTTCCCCCTACAATGACATTGACCAAATGGGGAGAGTTAAGTGAAGAAATTGTGGATCAAGGTGATTCCTGGTTATATCAATAAGAACATGAATACCCCTCCCCATCTATTCAAATAGCTAAGGACAAGTATGGAAAAGGCTTTAAGATAATGCAAAATGAAGGCTATGACGGGCACAGTGGGTTAGGGCTATATCAAAATGGAAGGACATAACCGATCACTATCTACCCACGACCAAAATACTTAGGGCTACGGTGTCAACTGCTTAGAATTGGGTATCCTAGTACTTCGTCATCTTTTCAAGAGGGAGTGAGTGCTTGCGCAGACATCAAGATATCTCATGAACCACTTCCCCCAATTTACGACAAACCCCCAGTTTATGACAAACTTCCAGTTTAAGATGAATCCCCTTACTCTAGCGATGGTGAATGGGAATCCCTTTTATCTACTAGTACCATGAATATCGATGCCCTAATTGGAGAATTGGACCTCAATGTGAAACCCGTACCAAAACAATCTAGTCCTCATCTTAAGAAACACTTGTCCAAAGCAGAATGGCAAGAGAACTATTATTGGGAAACCCTTGATCCTGCATCTTGGGCACCTGACAAACCATCTTTTGACGAATCAGCCCTCACAATAATCCCACATCAAATTATACCTACCCCTAGGAGGAAGAACAAGAAGGAGTTGGTCCAAAACTTCTGCGACCATGTCAACCATTCTATACTCACCTTGTTCGCAGCTACCTTTAGGAACCCCGATGATGACATGCCCCTTATATATCCCGAACTTATCAATTAGGATCAACAAGGTATACCTATCATAGATACATTCGAAAGCAATGAAGCAATTGCTAAGTTCATGGGACTTAGAGAAGGCATACCAAGAGGGGATCATAAGGCGGGTTTTACCATAGACTTGGACGATAAAGCATATTTCAGGGAGTCTATTTACACCTCTAGTCGCAAAAATGGGAATGAAAAGAAAAAAGACAATGAAATTAAAAATGATGAGTCCCTAGGTGAAAACCGCAAGGCACCTTTGGACTATGAAAAAGTCAAAATAAAGGACGATGATAGTAGAAGAGGTTGTTGCAGTCAACATAGGTACATAAGAGAATCCTCAGATAGTGTATTTTGTAGCTTCTTTAACAGAGACAAAACAACATGAGTTTAAGGACTTCTTCAAAAAGAGACAAATAAAATTTGCATGGTCATATGCTAACATGCCTGGTATTAAGCCATTCCAAGAAAAGCTAAGGAAAATGCATCCGCAAATCGCTCTACTGGTAAAAGCAGAACTTAAGAAACTCCTGGATGTAGGATTCATAAGGACAATAGACTATGCAGATTGGATATCAAATCTTGTACCAGTGACTAAACCCACTAGGGGCATTCACATTTGCACTGACTTTAGAGACATCAATAAGGCATGTCCTAAGGATGACTTCCCTTTGCCGAATATCAACATGATAGTAGATCTTACAGCAGGATATGAGATGCTATCCCTTATGGATGGTTTCTCTGGATACAACACAATTAAGATAGCACCTAAAGACCAACATAAGACAACTTTCACGTGTCCATGGGGCACATACTATTGGAATGTTATGACATTTGGCCTTAAGAATGCAGGAGCCACCTACCAATGGGAAATGACTATGATTTTTCATGACTTTGTACATACATTCATGGAAGATTATGTAGATGAAATTATGGCCAAGTCAGAAACAAGGGAAGATCATTTGAAGGTTTTAGACAAGATATTCCAGAGGCTAGAAATTTACAATGTCACGCTAAATCCGAAGAAGTGTGTCTTTGGAGTGAAATCAGGGAAACTATTAGGGTTTAACATCTCTCAAAGAGGCATTGAATTAGATCTAGAGAAGGTAAGAGATATCATGGAAATGCCTCCTCTAGTCAGCATTGGTCAACTCAGAACCCTACAGGGGAGATTACAGTCCATTAGGCGTTTCATAGTACAACTGGCAGATAAAATACACCCATTTCAACATCAACTCAAGAAAGGAGTACCATTTGTGTGGACACCTAAATGTCAAGAGGCCTTCCAGAAAATCAAGGACTATTTGCTTACTCCACTAGTCTTAATGCCACCTACAGAGGGAAAACCATTGATACTTTACATCTTAGCAACTCAGTCGGCATTAGGGGCTCTTCTCGCACAACACGATGATCAAGGTCATGATAGAGTAGTCTATTATATTAGTCATACCTTAGTGGGCTATGAATTGAATTACAACAACATAGAACGTGCCTATCTTGTGGTAGTCTTTGCTACCCAAAAACTTTGGCACTATATGCTCAATCGACAAACAATGTTAATTGCAAAGATTGATCCACTTAAATACCTCCTAAGTAAGGCATCTTTAACAGGCTGATTGGCTAAATGGGTTATGATACTTAGCGAGTATGACATTCAATATGTCAAGAGGAAGGCTATAAAAGGACAGGTGATTGCAGATTAGTTAGCTGATGCACCTATGAAGGCAAACCATCCCTTAGTGGCAGATTTTCCAGATGAATTTCTCTTCAACATTGACATTAAAATTGAATGGAAACTGTACTTTGATGGGTCACATACAAATTGTGGTTCAGGAGCTAGTATCTTATTTGTCACACCTCAAGGTGATACCATTCCCAAATCATTCAAGATTGCTTTCACTTGTACCAACAATATAGAAAAATATGAAGCCTTAGTGACAAGCTTAAAAATGGCAGCTCAGTGGAACATTAAGAGCCTACATGTCTTTGGTGACTCTCAACTGGTAATCTGATAGGTAAATGATCATTACGACACTAAGGATGAAAAGCTTGCACCTTACAAGCGAATGGTTGATAGTTTCAAGCAGTATTTCAATGACATAACTTTTCAACAAATACCACGTATCTAGAATAGAGCTACAGATGCTATGGCAACTGTGGGTTCCTTGTTGGATATTCCGAGTAATGTGCCTAAGTTCGAGTTTCTGGTTGAACAGATTTTGGTCCCCACTTATGATGTCCCCGATACTGTGATAGTGTGTACCATTGTTGGTCCTATGTCTCCTTGGTATAAAGACATATTCGACTACCTCACAAACCAAACCTTACCCCAAGACTTGTCCAATAACCAATGCCGAACCTTTATCCAAAACTCAGCTAAGTATACCATCATCAGAGAAACCCTGTATAGACGCACCTTAGATAACGCCCTAATGAGATGTCTCGATGTTGAGGAAACACAAATAACTTTGTGCGCGGTACACAAGGGTACATGCGGATCTCATTCAAGTGGTCCTACTCTAGCCCATAAGATTATGAGACTAGGTTATTATTGGCCTACAATGGATAAAGACTCATACGTCTTTGTAAAGAAATGTAGACAATGTCAAATACATGGAGACTTGATAAGAGCGCCAGCACAGGAGCTTCATCCAATTACTTCACCATAGCCCTTCGCCCAATGGGGACTTGACCTCATAGGTAAGATACACCCTTCATCATCTAATGACCATAAATTCATCATCACTACCACCGAATACTTCACCAAATGGATCGAAGCTATTCCCATGACATACATAACCGACACACAAATATCTAAGTTTATCCTAAACTATATCATTTGTCGGTATGGTGTACCCCAATCCATAATCACAGACAATGGCCACCCATTCAAGAACAAAGAAGTATGCCATTTATGTGAAGAATTCCACATTAAACACCATTTCTCCACCCCATATTACCCACAAGGTAATGGACAAGCTGAGGCATCTAATAAGACTATTGTTAGAATCCTTAAGAAGACTGTCAATGACATTGGTCGTGACTGGAACCTATAGCTTAATCCTACCTTATGGGCTTATCGTACAAGCATCCGTACTCCCACTGACGCCACTCCATATTCCCTCATATTCGGGTCCCAAGCTATCTTACCTATTGAGGTTGAAATACCTTCTCTGAGGGTATCCTTGAAGGGTCATATCGACGATGAAGAATATCGTGTCTCTAGGTTACAAGAGCTAGAATTGTTGGATGAACGAAGACAAAAAGCATTAGATCATTTGCAAGCATATCAGAATCATCTTCGTTGTAGTTACAATAGGAGGGTTCTCAATAGACACTTTGACATTGGTGACCTAGTATTAATGGAGAATCCTAAGAACCAAGTTGAATGCGAGAAACCAGCTAAGTTTGAACCTAACTGGTTGGGGCCGTATATTGTCATAGAATCCTTTGGATTAGGAGTGTACCAACTCTCTATTCTTGAAGGAGATCCGATTTTGTCCCCTATCAACAATCTACATCTAAAGAGGTTCTATGCTTAGTCTTTGAGAATCCGTGTCTTAATCTGGAAAAATACAAAAAAATGGTTACCTTGATGAAAACCTGGCAAATAGGCATATTTGTAACACCAAAAAAATTGATAAACTCAAAAAATTAAAGAGAAATAAATCCATCCAATAGTGAAAACCGCTTCGGTGGCACTATGGATAAGTACCATGGTGAAAATCTGGCAAACAGGCGCCGTGTGTATTCAAGCTCGCTCTTCTGTCTACCATCATTCTAATCAGACTTTTTCACCATCCCTCATAATAAATGGTTATCGTATCCATCATTTGGAATGATTGACATCAAATTCCATTTCGTCATATTCCCCATTTCCATCTCATACATCCTATATCCAACTGGGGGCAAATCCATGTTCTGTACCATGAGAACTTTATACATAACATCACACCATCGAAAATGTCATGAAAAATCCCAAAACATTAGAAAACTCCAAAAATTAAAAAATATCAAAAAATGTCAGAAAATCCCAAAAATAGAGTCAGGTCTATCATGTCAAGTCAATCATGTCAAGTCAGTCATGTCAAGTCAATCATGTCAAGTCAGTCATGTCAAGTCAGTCATGTCTAGTCAATCATGTCAAGTCGGTCATGTTAAGTCAGTCGTAGACATAGTCGAACTAAGTTGCCTCTGCAACTGGGACGTAGGCAAGGCCATCAATCGATGTGCCCCCGAGGCATTAGGTCTGTCAGTCTAGGTTTATCATGTATCACACACATTTAAATCATGACGCTTTGTATATTCAAAATCATTTGTTGTGTCGAACTACGAGGTCTCTGCGTGTACAATGTAGGCAAGGCTAATCAATTGAAGAGCTCCTGAGACCATACTAGGTCAATCCAATAGGGTTCATTCACATTCAATTCACTATCACACACATTGCATATCATTCACTTAGATGCATGTCTTTAGCTGCATTAGGTCAGTACTTTAGGGTATCATCTCATATCATACACTGTCAATACACACGCACACACTTTTATCAGTCAAAGAATCAAAACAAGTCATGCAACAACAAGGCAACATCTCAAACTATCATCAAGTCAATATCAAACACATTGTCAAAGCAATCAACCTATGTCTTACGTAAGATATGTCTTTCTTGTCAATAGACGTCATCAAATTACGTAAGATATGTCTTTCTTGTAAACAGACGTCATCAAATTGTCAGTCTCATGTGGCTTGTCACTTCAACATCATCAAACTCCAACGTCTTATACGACACGTGTCTTTCTGAAACCAGGCTTTGTCATGCCTTATACAGAAGTCACCAAGTCGAAACCAGACTCAACGTCTTATGTGGTATGTGTCATTCTCTCACATTACGCTATGTCAAACATCAAACAATCAAAAAATCCCACAGATCAAGTTTTGGCGAATACATTTATTTGGCTTTATGACTTTATATCTTATTTTGTCTTATCTTTTTATTGATTTGTGCAAGATCCTGTTACTAGCTTTCTCAAGGATGTCCCTTGAAGGATTTAGAGAAGCAACGATGTCTTAGGACTCTTTTTCTTTGGCTGTTGTCTCTCAACTGTCTTTTTAACATTGGTTTTTTGAGTCATGTTAGTAGTTTCCTCAAGGATGTCCTATCAAAGATTTAGAGGAGCAATGACGTCTCATGACCCATCTTTTATTTGTCTGTTGTCTATGGTTTGTTAAGACACTTTATGACTGGGGCATCTTGTTCTTAGTCTAAGTTAAGACACTCCTTGTCTACAACTATTTTTTTTTCATAGATGGATGACTTTGTACACTATGGTCTATCTCATATCATAGTGTGTACTATCCATTTGTGACATGTCTCACCCAATGATGATAACAAGCAAGCATCGCATATTTGCAATATATTGAATATATGTTTTTCTCAATCAATGACCATTCTTTTTCAATACTAACTTTTTGAATTATCCATGCTAACATTTCTTCTAGTCTGTATCTTCATCATCCTTATCTATTTTTCCCTATTCTTTTTTCCTTCATATTCTAGTTTTCTCATCCATTTCGAGAGCACACTCCTGTTCTTCAAACCCACCTATCCTCTTGGGGGGGCATACCTCTACCTCCTCGTCATTCACTGGGGGAATACCCTAACCTATTTCATGTCGGGGCATGATTGGGGCATATTTTCTTTGACACAATGCTGAAACAACATTGTATCAAAAAGGGGCAAACTGTAGACACCGAAAATTGGTTTAGGCCTGCGAACACCACTTTCGACATAATTTTCTATTATCCATGGTCATGATTAAATAATTTTTATTATTTAATTAACCTTTCTAACACATATTTCCTTTATTAATTAAATACCCCTTTTTAATTAATTCATTAATTCATAAATGACCTTTATTCAACTTGGATAATTAAATAAATCATATTTGTTTAATTATGTCCCTAACTAATTAGTTCTCCCTTCTTAATTAAATATGTATTATTTAATTAAACCCCCTTTATCTATCAATTAAATAATTTATTATTTAATTCCACCCCCTTTTTATCATATTTCAACTATAATTAAATATCTTTATTTAATTATTCATTTAACCCCCTTTATCTATAATTAAATATTTATTATTTAATTATTCATTTAATCCTTTTCAAAAGTCAATTAAATAAATTATCTTTATTTATTTAATTAAAGTCTCTTATTTTTGAATGTTGAATTAAATTAACATTTAATTCATATTCAATTATTTATGTCACATTCTTCTATCAATCAGTTATCTAATCATTCACTTACCTTCTGACTTGAGATCTATTTTTAGTTCTCCAGTTATCTCTGGGTTTAACATTTGATTATCTATGCGAGAGAACTCTCTGTCACAACTAGTCAGTTAACTAGTTCCAACTCATATGCATGATGTGTTTATTAATTAAATATCTTTATTTAATTAATTAACTCATGTTTGCATTCAAATGCATTAGTCTTCGAGTTCCAACTTTGGCTTTTGTATACAAAGTCTATTTCTTCTATTTTTGGAGATTAAGATCCTGAACTTGTGTTCTAACTCACGTTCTAGCTTAGTCTCTATCTTAAGTCTTTCCTGAACTTGTGTACTAACTCATGTTCTAGCTCACATTCTATCTAAGACAAAACTCACATCGCATGGCATTCATCAATCTCATCTGTCGATCTCTCTTTTAATCTGAGCCGATCGTTCGAAAACACAAAATCTATAAAATGGCCTGTCATAATCATTATTCCTCCTCCTAAAATCATTCATTTTTGAGAAGAGAGACTATTCTTCGATATTTTGCTTAGACACTCGACAAAGCTATACTTGCATTCAAACACAGAAATTTGAGGGTAAGAATACTAAAAAGGAAAAATGGAGAAGAGCAATCAAGATAATTCGAAGGGATGAACGCATATTCGGTGAGATCATTCTAGTTTTATTAGTTTAGTTTATTTCCTCATTCTTTTTTGTTAGATTTTAGATTATTGTTTAGATTAAGATTTAACTTTGTTATTCTAGTTTGCAGAAAAATCTATCATGTTACAATATTAAGGAACATCATGTGTAATGTCTCCAAGAGAGGAGAAGTGCAAATGGTCTCATCTTCTTTGTAAGAGAGGACAAGTGCAATGTCTCATCATGGCCAACATTGTACCTAGTGTTTCCAAGAGAGGGAATTGCAAGAAAAAAAAATCGCACAGTGAAATGTGAGTGTCGATGTATTCCCCCACTTTAAAGCATTTGTGAACACCATTATTGTGAGCAATTTCTTTAAAGTAGAAGAAGAGGAAGAGGACATGAGAGATTTTTCAGAAATCCATATGCCAAGTCATATGGTTTCTATAAGCTATGTCATGAAGAGGATAGTATGTCACATACGAGTCAACTTGAGACATGGTGTCCACATCCCAAGATTGCTCTTATATGTTCATGAAAGGTTAAAAACTAGTCAAAAGAGAAAATGAAGGTGACATACGAGGAAAAGGTTATCTAACCCCTTGCCCGCACTTGGTGCAGGACAATAGTGAGCCAAAAGGATAAATGGAATGCAACTTGGGAGAGTGAAAATTAGTATTGATTAGAGGATTGAGGTGCCCCCATAGAAGGGAGAACACCAAAATCCTTAAGATGTTGTATTTTTCTACTCAAGGGCTTACATCCATTAGTGGAATGACCATGAACTTAGTGGTAGGCAAAAAAGGAATGTTTTTTGTAACATTTCTTTCGAGTTCTGAGAGGAAGAGAGTTCAAGTGATCTTGGAGGATTCTCAACAAGATGCCCTCTTGATCAAGGGGAGAAAGTGTTCCTTTGGTTTGTAACAAAGAAGTGTCTTGCTTAGTAAAAGACATCATAATTATGCAAGGTGCTATAGATTGTGAGATTTTGTACACTCCTTTAGAGGAGCATGTAAAATCCAAATTAGTAGTGGGTTGCGAGATGACATTAGCTTTAAGCAAAGTTTTCTTTATTGGTTCCAAAGGTTCGCGCTCAAAGGTTGGTTTAGAAGGATTGTTTGGGATGGTGTTGGTGTTGGATGAAGGTTTGATGATTTCGATGAAAGGAAAAAATCCAAGACCATTATTTTTTGTTTGCATGTGAGGCTTGATAGGGTTGCAGCTACCTTGTTCATTAGCATCACATCCTTTTCCACTATAGACAAGTTTTTTCATGGGATCATAACCTTTTCCATAGAGATTTTTCAACACTTTTGGATCAGGTGAGGGTTCATTGTTGGATTATTTTTCTAAAGTAGGCGAGGTGGATGCTTTCGAAGGATCGATTGAGTCTTGTGTGGACAAGACTACATTTCCATTTTCAGAGTCTTTGTAAATGGTGATCTGGGATTCTCCTAGTAAAAGAGGTGTGAAGTCTAAGGGACCCCAATCATCATCTAAGGGTGTGGGTTCCACTTGTTTGGTGGGTGTTGATGTGGTGAAGGATTTGGAGTTGTTTTGCTCAAGCTGTAAGACACTGAATGGCTCAGGATCAATGTCAAGTGTATACACTTTGTTGTTGTATCTATACAATTCATCTTACGATGAAGAGTGGAAGGCACTCCACTCATTGCATGAATCCATGGCCTGCCTACATAAGGTTATATGAAACATCATGTGGAATAACATGGATCAATGTGTCTAATGTGGCCATTCCAACTGTAAGGGCAAAGTGGTCACACCAAGCAACTTTTGTCCTACACTATCAAATCCATTGATAGATAAGGAGGTAGGTTGAATGTTTGATTTATCAATATCGAGCCTATCCAAGAGATTTAAACTACACACATTAACAATGGAGCCATTATCAACAAGGGTTCGCTTGATCCCTATGCATTGGTATTGGGATATGATCATAAGAGCATCAACTTATTTTTGCATTGCCAAAGGAGGGAGGTCACTTTGGTGGAAAACAACATTTGTCAACGTTTAAGCCTTGAATCATAGCTTCTATGTCATTTGTTTGTACATTAGAAGGGATAGGATTTTTTTGTAAATCATTTTGCATCATGTTGTGATAGTGAGGGGAGGTTTGGATAAGGTCCCATAAAAATATCTTACTAGGAGTATTCCTTAGTTTATCAACAAGGTCATACTCTGATGCAGAGTTAGGAGGATTCAACAACATATCTCACAATCCTTCAAAATTAATCCAAATCAATCTTTGTATAACACATTCTATTATTCATTCTATGTCACATTGGAAACATAACCATGGTAGCCCAAAAGAAAACTATTTTATTTTTTCCAAAACTGTAAACCCTAGACAGGGTTCAGACCTGCCCTCACTAAAATGATCATAACTTATTCAAATCTTAATGAAATTTTATGAGACTTGAAGAAAATGAAATTAGATTCATATAGGAACAAGATAAACTTGGTTTCAGACCCAAAATATATACTTTAAAATCCGTACCATCACATTCTTTCAGACTGTAAATTCTGCACAATATTGTTAAAATAGGTTGTCTCACCAAAATAGTCATATCTCCCACAAAACTCAATAAAATTGAATGAGACAAAAAGAATTGGAAACTAGAAACAGAGATCTTTCCATCCATATATGATAATCCATTATTTTAGTGCATACCAGGCCGTACAAACCACAACTTCAACCTGGAAACAATGTAAAATCAGAAAATGCACACAAACTTAAGGTTGCCATTTATCAAACTTCACAAATAATGTCTCCAACCTAGCAATTCGAGTTTTGGAGGGTGTACTTATACATTTACAACCAAAACCAAATATTTTCAACCACCTTTTAGTTATTTTATTGACAAAACACCTTAATGACACTTTTGACAAGTTGCTTGACAACTTTCTTGAGCAACTTTTACAATTTTTACAATATGGAACAACTTTAAACATTATTTGATAAATGACTTCAAACATGAATTCCTAAGACTCAAAAACCTATAAAATGGTTTGATAAACCTTATTATAAGACCCAATACATAAAATAGAGAAACTATTTACAAATGGCCTCATGGAGTCAAGAAATCAAACAAGTGCTCTTGCACCATACTCCCTGATGATTGAATTTAGGCGAGGGACAATAGGTAATATGGGAGTGGATGAAGGTAAAGGTGTTGAGGTTGGTTGGGGTGGGTGCAGGTTGTTTCTTATGTAATGTGTATGAGCAACATTATTATGACTCGATTGTTGCAACACATTATTCTGAGGTGGGTAGAGGATAAGTTCGGGTTTAGGTTTGTTTGAGGTGGGGAAAAGGATGAGTTGAGGTTGAATAATATTAACGTCCCCCAGGGAAGAAGATTCTAGCATAGGCTTTGTAGCTTCTTCCATCATGGTATCCTCCCTAGGAAGAGAGATTTTAGGATAACTACAAGCCACATGTTCTTGAAATTTGAGGGTTGGTTCTTCTGAAATGAATTCATCGTAAGTAGGGGAATGATCAATGATGGGATGATTAGGAGAGGGCTCTATTTTATTTTCATGTTCTAAGGTATCATTCTCTTGTTCTACACTATCTAGCCTAGTAGGAGAGCTCATAATATGTTTAGCACTAGCTTCATAATGAGGGGAGGCATCAAGAGAAGGACCATTATGATTGTCAAATAGATTATCCCAAATGGTAGGGGCTTTAGGGAAGGGAGGGTCAAGAGTTTCATGAATTTTAAGAGGTGTATCTTATAACAACCTATCCTCTTTGCATTGAGGAGGGATATTAGGAGATGGACAATAGTGAACATGATGTTTAGGGAGACTAGGTAAGGAAATGTTTAGAAATGTGTTTATGATGTTATCATTTTTTTTTTGTTTACTGCAATCGAAAGGGGGATGAGGAGACGGAAAATCAAGACCCTCAATGCTTGTATCTTCTTGCACCAAAATACCTTCACCACTAATAGGAGAGGTATAGGGAGAAGCACAAGTATGATTTTTATGATTGTCAACACTAATATCCTCATCAAAGGTAGTGTAATGTAAAGAATTGTGTCAATGGTTTGGTAATTAACATGTTCTTTAATGAATTCATTATTGTAATCTGCATTGAACTCATAAGAAGGAATGTTGTATTTATGCACAATCCATTTGAAACCAAATCAAAGCCACATCTTTTAAAAGAAAACATGTTATAAGAAAATAAGAAAAGAAAGCACAATGCAATTTTTTAGATGGGAAACAAGGTAATTTTCAGATTACACTATGCAGCAATCTGAAAAAGAAGTGTAGTAAATGGGTGCTCGCAAGAAGTTGAGTCCACTTTTTGGCCAAAAAGTGGAAGTGTTTGCCCTGATTTTCAGAGTGACACATTTGACCTTAAAATTTGAAGCACTTAGAGGTGAAATCTTTGAACAAGTCACTAATCATAAAATGTAGTACTCGGAGTCTAGTTTCCAAATATGTAATTTATTTCAATACCCACATTGGACAAATTGAGTTTCAATAGGCTTTTGTAAAAACCACTATTTAAAAGTCATTTTTTCTTACCATACCATGCACGTGTACAACATCCATATTTTGACTTAAATTATCATATTTTTCTAAATCCTTTCGGGAAAAGACTTGTGACTCACTGAAGTGTGCCCTGGATATTCTTTTGTAATTTTTTATTGAATTTTTTTTTTTGGTTAATTTTTTATCAGGCATATTTGTCGTTTAGAAAAATCGTCATGTACGACACTCATAAGATGACCTAAATTTATCATTTTTTGCATTTTTTTTTCAAATTGAAAAGAATTGTTTGAAGTTTTCCCTTGTGCAATTCGTTCGTCAAAATGTTATGTTGATCAAAAGTTATTAAAATAGTAAAAAACACCGATATTTAAAGTTTATGGACCAATTTCATTAGAAATTAATTGAAAAATATAAAAAATAATCCAATTCTAAAAAAAATTACATATTTGGAATATACATTGTCTTATCTAAAATGGGTTTTAATTTCGTCAAAAAATTCTGCAAAAAAAGGCATCAGCCATATGCCCAAACTCAGTATTTTTTTACGACATTGCTAGGACCTTCAACTTGCAGGTTAGATCAGGTCCAAAGCTTAGGTTTGGGTCCCCAAGCCTTTTCCCGAACCAAAAAATAAAGCAAAAACCCGACCAAAAATTAAAATTTTAAAAAACGGGATCCCCTTTCATAAATTTTATTTTTTTTATCAATTAACGGGATCCCGTATTTTCAAAAGCGGGATCCTGTTTTCAAAATGGGATTTTGTTTCTTAAATTCATAAAAAATACTTTTTTTATGATTTTAAGAAATGAGATCCCACTTTTTAAAATACGGGATCCCGTTTCTTAAATTCATAAAAAAATTAATTTCTTATGAAATGGGATCCCGTCTTTAAAAAAGTGGGATCCCGTTTTTTAAAAAGCGGGATCCCATTTTAGAATGGGATCCCATTTTTGGCTCGGGGTCCCGAACCTAAATGAGATCCTGTTTATTAAAATCGGGATCCCATTTATTAAAAATGAGATCCCATTTATTAAAAATGAGATCCGGTTTTCTGCAAGCCGATTTCATTTTTTTGCCTAAGGCAAAAACTTCCACGTTTCGTGGACTCATCTTTGTGCTTCTACCCATATGCAAAATTGAAACTAAGCAATGCATGAAATGAGCTAATTTAAGCTAGTTTTAATGAAATGCTTCTAACAGAAACACAACCAATTAATATAGATAAGTACTAGCATAAAACAAAATCTTAAAAATAGGGTTTCTAGCTCTGTAAAAGGTAGTTTTAGGGGCTTAAAGGGACTACGTCGCCCAGGGGATATGCAAACCTAAGATGAAAATGCAAAATTTCAGAAATACTTGAATGATTTCTGATGCAAAAATGCAACCTAGATGCACTTTCACTAATGCAAATTTTGAAACCCTAGAATGCAAATTAAGCAATGAAAAATACGATGCAATGCAAGCCTAAGATGAAAAAGAACTCCAAATTAGACAAGAAGGGGGTAGGAAAGTCGGATTCACCAAAATGTACCACAAATTTTAGGGGAAAGATGTACTCTTACACTTCTAGGGTTTTACACCTAAAAGGAAAGAGTTCTTTCCACTCTAAAATCTAGGCGGGTTCATTCAAAGGATTAGGGGTTGTGATGTGTGTGATTGAATGTGTCTTAAGTGCTAGAAATGGAAAATAGAAATTAACTATTAATGTAAAACCTAGAGAATACAACTATGTTTGAAAACACATTGTGATATGAAAACATTACACTAAATGACCTAAGAAATCTTATGAAACAAAAGAAAAAGTTGGAAATAAAAGGTGTGCACTTGGGAATAAGTTGCAAACTAGATTGGAGGCTGGAAATGCAACTGATGTTGAAGTTCTAGCCTAATGGGACACATACGCCATTTTGGGTGACCTAGTCCTAGATCTAGAAAGTTGTACCAGAGCTCGTTTCGACCAAAAGGGTATCCAAATCTTCTGAAAACTCTAAAAAAAAGGTTCATTGGGACTAGGTCGCCATTGTTGGTGACTTAGTCCTCTTCCAAATTTTTGAAGATCAAGGAGTGGAAGTGGAATCCCTCAGTTTGCATTATCTGCTCCTCTATGTATCCTGTCTTGAAAGTGAAGAATCTGGTCTGCAAGTGTTCTCCAAGCCTCAACTAGGGTTTCTACAACCTTGAAGAGCCTTGACAATTTGGTGAAGCTTCTTCCACCTCAATTCTTTGTCAAATCTGCATACAAGACCTTCAAATTTTACTAAGAGGGAAAACTTGTTGATTGTTAGGGCATGGGGGTTTTCCTTAGTCTAACCCCTTTTGAGTAATCAAACCAAGATGATGAAATAATATAAAGAAACATGAAATAGATTGATTTTACCTTGCCTTGATGATAGATCTTGAGTTGCACAACAATGGAGGATTCAACCCTTGAATTCTTCTTGGGAGATGTCTTGATGGATTAGAATACTCAAACCCTAGCTTGCTTGAGAAGAGTGAAGGATGAAGAATAGGAGAAAGAGTCAGGAGGGAGAGAATAGAAGAATTAGAATATTAGGGTTAAGGATGAGGGAAAAACCCTTATTTATACATGTGATGCCCTAATTTTCCCAAAAATAACACCACACAGGTTGACCTTAGGGTTTAGGAGACAAAATCTTGGAAGAATTTTAAGTTAAATTTGATTTTTATGCCACATGGGACTATATCGCCCAAGGTGGCGACCTAGTCCACCTAGGAAATTTTGATTGGTTGTTGGGGATTAAGATGTGATTATTGATGTTTGTTGGGATTGTATTCTGAAACACTCTAAAGTAAGGCATGTATGTGCATTAAGGGGTCATTATGCCATAACAAAGGGTTGATTTAGTGATGATAAGCCTAGGAAAGTATTAAAATGTTTTACAACACCTTACAAAAATTTGGAGTAAGGCTTGGAAAAGGGTTAAAAGGAGGTCCAAAATCCATAGGAAATAGCCAAATGAGTGAAAAGTGTCAAGGCTACACTTTTTGGCGACACACAACCTATTTCTAAACCCATCAATAACATGCTTTTCTAGGTTAGATTACTTAATCTCCCTCTCCATTTTTTGATTCTCTCCTTTCTTGAAGATACCAAAAACATGATTGGTCATTTTCTTAGGATTGATGTTGCTTCTTCAAATTGATGGTGAAGGATAGGCCCTAGACTTAACTATTCAATTATGAGGGTCTTCCCTTTTATTATAGAATATGGTTTTCTACCAACCACCTTCTTTTGATTTCCCATGCTCTCATAGTAGTTTAGAAGATGTTTTATTAAAACATGGATCTTAGGTCTAATATCTAGATCACTAAAGTCAATCATTTTCCAATAAACATTAGAACTAAAATCGGCAAGGATATGAGATTGGCTTGCAAGTTGAGAGGTGAGTCAATAAGTCTTGGATCTAGAATCTAAACGCTCTAGGAATTGATTGAATTTAATGTTGATTAATTGAATTAATTTGACTACATGACTTGATTTGAAAATGTAACTTTTTGGTATTGTTAAAAATGAGAAACCGAAATCTAAAAGTAGATCTAGGAAGGGAAAATTGCTATTCACTTGGTATTCAAATTTGAGCCTAACTTTCTTGGTGAAGGGTGCAAGGGTGCCCTTGTCTAGCTTGATTTTTCTTAGATTTGAAGTTATAGATTTTTAGTTCTTTGACTACCTTCTGTAAAATCCTACTTTGTAATATTCGTCTTCATATTTGAACCTGAAAAACTCTAGAAAAAAGAGAGGAAAGAGGGTTGTTATATAGGAGTTTACCTCAGTCAAACCCCTATTTTGGTATTTCTACCTTCATAAATAGCCAATGGACTGATTAGTCAAATGTGTGTGCTCTTAACCTTAAGAGTATCTAAGGCTCTAATAAGATAAAATACATAAAATCATACTAAAGTGTGTTAGATAAGGATTCCTAAATGATAATAAGGAGATCAACCCAACAAAAAGTCAAATACCTTTAGGAAAATGTAAGATGTAATAATATCTTGCTTGGGGCATCAAGTAGGTTGAAGCTTGAAGAAGAGAACACTCTGAAAAAAAAAATTAGGTTGTAGAAAATGGCCAAAAGCACTCTCCAAACCTAGAATCCATCATATTTTTTTATAGGCATCAAACTCCAATCATTGTAGAAAACTTGATTAAATCTTGAAAATATCCTTGAAAGCCTATGAATTTAAATGTATCTTGGTAGAGCATAATTTCCTCAATATTCTTCTTTTTGAAATACTAATTCACATTTATATAGTGGACTTCAAATAAATTAAGCTTTAGGCCAACTTAATTAAATTTCAATTTTCAGGATTAAACTACCACCAAGGCCTAAATTTAAAAATACATCTCTGAAATTAAAGACCAACAAACATGGGAAATCAAATTAGTCAGGCAAGAACATTATCCAGTCTAAGGCATAGGGTGCCTTAAACTAGCTTCGTCACACTCAACAAATCTTTGATATAGGTGTTTAGGGTGTACTAAAATTAGGACTTTTCCATGGTTAAGGTAACAAATAATTTGATGATTTTTAATCAATTAGATGTATTTCAAGGTAGTGTAGACACATTCTCTTGGGTTGATAGAAATATTTTAGGCATTGGGGAATGTCTAAATGCATTGATACAAAGGTCACTCAAGTCAATTATAAATAGAGCATGAAATTGTACATTCACCTAAAAGGGAGTACAATTTTTGATGCTACAAAAGATTAAAATACTTGGTTGTAGAATTCTCATCCTAAACACTTAAGTGTTGGTTATTTGTTTGACTCTAAGGATTTTGGATCCCCTATGAATTCTCTAGATCTTAGTGAACAGGCTTAGGTTTCGTTGGTATAGTTTCATTACATTCTTCATTTCCAATAATATAGAGAGGGTATTCCTTCATATTTATGGTTGTAGAAAAAATTTCTAAGATGAAAAGTTTCATTCCATATAAGAAAAACAATGATATGGTACATGTAGTTAACACATCTATTGAAAAATTTGTGAGGTTGCATGATTTACCAAGGAGTATACTCTTAGATAGGGATATAAAATTTGTTGGTTACTTTTAGAGCACATTGTGGAAGATGGTCTAGATAGATAAAAAAATTAGTTTTACATATCACTCACAAACTAATGGAAAGATATAAGTTATAAATGTGGTTTCGGGTAATTTGTTGAGATGTTTAACAAGAGAAAGATAAGAAATTGGGACATTGTCCTAACACATGATGTAACGCCTCATCGTGGAACCTAGGGAACGTCATGTGACTAACACTAAACAACCAGATAATTTTTTTTTAAAAACGTTTAAAAACATGTGTCAAATAACCTAACATGATCATTCTCGAGTTCCACAACTATGCTACTAAAGTAAATAAACAACATAAAACATCAAGAACTATATATATTACTTCATGTGAATAATCATATCAAGATTACATTACAAGTTCATTTACAACAATCGAGATTGTGACAAATCTCGATACATCACAAGTAATAATACAATGAAACCTCATGTAACATCATGATTATGTACAGTATAGAAAAAAGAACAAGAATAGCTGACGTCCAAGTCCACGAGCTTGTCCAAAGAACCAATCTCTATGAATGATGTGTATCTAGGATCCTTCAAACAACCAACATGTCTCAAAACAATATCACCTGCAGGGGACCCAATGGAAGAAATGGCACAATCCTCCCAACAGTGTGGGACTCGAAATACCACCCCCTGTGCTAGTAGATCAAACAGGTCCTCAAGTCAAAGACGACAACATACAACACATGGCCGACATACATGACATCACAATGACAAGAAAATTGGCATACTCCTAGAGGCAATGATACAATCATAGACGACTCTACACAAGAGATCCACCAAGTGTACAAGGATAGGAGTGTCATCACATAAATGTAATAGGTTACCCTAGATAGTCTTCCTAGGTTACCGGCCCTCTACCAGAGTTACCCTGGCAACCTCTAATGACTTCTGACCCCTATATGAACTTATGTGGCTTTGAATCACTTCTCAAGAATACTAAGTGTTTGAGTAGCTATTCTAGGCCTTCTCAACCCACTTTAACCTAAACAACTTTTAAAGTTCTAGGCGAGGCAAAAAATTATCTAAATGGTTAAATATTAACCATCCAAACCCCTAAAAGCTATTATAGTTATCGCTTGGTTAACACACTTTTGAGAGGTTAGCCTGCAACCACTTCTGGGTCCGGCCTCTAACAAAATCCACTCCTCCTATGGTACAATTCTCAACAAGACTAAAATAATAAAGCCAATATGCATGCAAAAGAAAACTTCTTTACACAAAGACCCAAAGTCATTTGAACCATACAATAACATTAAATATCTCAATAAGAACCACAAAACATGCATGGCCAAATTTTTTACAAATGACACACTTCCATATCATGGACTTCAAGATATCCAAAATAATATCACATAAGGCATAACGTGTATGGCTCGCGTTTCTACATTGAAGTAATACATTATCAACCACAATTCTCTATCCATGAATTCCAAAACAATACTAATATTCAAGCCTCTAGAAGCAAATACTCTAAACAATATATTTCAATACATGAAGTAAGAATAGACTCTAAATGGAGATACCATTTGAACGTACTTAACAAATTCCATTCAAGATTCCCAAATATACATGTCTTACTCAATACATTTAAGTTCATTAAATGAGAAGACAATAGATTCTTCCTTAAGATGATAATTTAATTCACATCCATAAATATGATGATATTAAGAATTCATACCTTAATTACCATACATATATATTCATTGTAATAAACAAGAAAAAAATTCATTCTAATCTTAGCAATGTATATGTATTTAAATTAATAAGTCATTAAATAGTAAAGAGGAACTCTATTAAAATATATATTTATTCAAGTGCCAATGTCATTGATTGAAAGTTAGCCAAGTATAAACTAAATTGCTAAATAAACATATTTGTTTATTATCAAAACAATGTACATTTATATTTTAGATAACAAACACTTTATGTTTGATTACATAGTCTTTAATTATTTACCATGTAAATTCTTTTTTTTTCTATTTCTAAACAACCACAAGATGTTCTAATAATAAAAATACAAATGGATATGACCAAATAATCAAATAAGAAAGTAACTGAACTTACGTTACCTAAAAATATAAACTATAGTTCAAACCTTTCATAAGTTTCACCGCTCATTCTATTTCATATTAAGAGATAAATATAATAAGGAGGACTGCGAATAAGATAGTCATTATACCAACACATCGTCAATAGACTCAAGTCAAATAGATAGAAAACCGCATGCATTCAATTCGCATGCAATAATATGGATATTGGAATAAAATTGTTGTGAATCCCAGCCAACCATGCAGACTAGATAAGATAGTATAGAAAGAACAGACTAAAAGGAAAATAAATAAGTCTCATATCAGATTGATGATCAAAATACGATTAGCTTGGGGATGATAAAGTCAACGATTTTTATGCATGCAAACTGCATGCATGAATACACGCAGTACAATAAAGATAAAATAAATCGACGCCTTACAAAAATAGAAAGGATCAGAGGATAGATTCGTGGCAGTATCCTACTAGTGAAGATTCGAATCCATCCTCAGTACACAATATGAGTATTGTGACTAACGTAAAGCTAGCCTTATATTAGAAAAATTAATATACAGTAACTAAAGGCTGAATCATTCAGCAATCAAGAAGATGGAAGGAATTCATACCAAAAATGGACAATGGCCGAAGTGACCAAAAGAAACCCAACAACAAGAAACAAGTTGCATAACAGATCGATGGATCCACAGGGCAGAATTTCTTACCATACTTCCTCACTGAATTTATAAAAGGAAAAATTACAACGATGAACTTATTAAGAACAATGCAGCGACGCCATGCAAATACCCTTCAACAAGTCTACCATAGAAAGGAGCAATTGGATTCTACGCGAGAAGGAAGAACAAGTGATACACTCACAAACGAGCATGATTATGAATCAAAGATTCAAGGAACTAAAGTGTCCAAATGCCACACAATGAAATACGCCAACAATCATGGGTAAAGAAGACTGTAGCATGAATTTGAGGAGACATAAATATAACAATTAAAAAACACCAGTATGAAATAAAATTATCCTTATTGAAAGAAGCAAGCAACCGAAGTAATAGAAATACTCATGCAAAATACAAACCAGAGAATAGTGCAAGGAGACCATCAGATACTTAATAGATGTTTTAATTCTAATACCTAGCTGTGACTGAGAGAGGAAGGTTTCATGAGTTTGTTAAGGAGTACTAAAACAAATTTATCACCACCCATGTTCAAGCACTGCCACTGTGAATGATTGCAAATAGAATCAAGGAGGTTCAAGAGCTTAATGCCCTATCAAGATTAATAATTGCCACTGTGGCAGGCAAGAATGGAGTACTTAAACAAAGACAACAATAAGAGCTTTGTGCAATAGAGAGACAAGGAGACAAGAGTTTAAGATATAGGTGACGATGTGATAAGACATGTTAATGGTAAGCTTAACTAGCAAAACCCAATGTCACATATTTAAATGTCAAAAAGATAACATGAATTCACACGATTCAAGAAATAAAGTAGCAAGATAATTAAGCCATGCTGTCTAGGGTTAAGGAACGAGATCAAAACAAGACATTTAAGATATGGCCAATAGTCCAGCCTCGGATCAAAGTGCAGGGATGTACAAAATAAACGTGCCTCAATATCAGTTTAAAACATGCCAGAATAATGAGAAATCAAAAAATAATGATTGCACGTATCAAGGTAAAGTAATTACTTACATACACAAAAAGCACCTAATAATATTCGGTTTATCATAGCTACATAGGCTTTAGAGAATGAATATATCAGGTCACCCTTAGTGTATAATTTAAACAATATCTTCTCATGCTTAGCATGCATTAAGCATGTGCATACCTAACTTATAGAAAACCCATGCAAACGAAATGGACCTCTGGAGTACATGCATGTGACTCTACAGCTGAAATATATTCAATAGAAGGAATCAAGAACTCATGGGAATGTAGAAAATTCAGATAAAAGGAATAATCCAGTAATCCAAGTAAATAATCTCACACCAGTAGAATAAGAAAATGTCAGAATGGAATAGAAAGTAGAATTACGGTGAACAAGTAAGAATACATGTTGTTCCAAATCAAGAACAAGATTCCAAGGAACCTGGGGCCTCCAAGCAACAAGACGATTACATCAATTTGTTTTCAAATTTTTCTCTAGATTTTCTTTTCTTCATAATTTTTATTTTTTTTAATCAAAATCGTTTGATAAATTTTTGTTTTCTATCTTATGTAGATTCAATCAAGCAATTCAGCGAAAGGATCAAGAAACCTTTTTTTTCAATAACATTTAAAGTTTATGATCCAAGTACTTACAAATATAATTTCAGAAAAGAACTTGGTTCTCCTTCTTTAATTTGCAACAAACAACGAAATCAAACGCATGATTCCAACCATGATATCACAATCAACTTGAACAATTCCTTCTAATTTCAATTTTGCAAATTTTCAACCAAATTTCCCCAAAAATACAAAGGCAACCTTCTTCCCGTGAAAATAGCCATCTATTTTTTTTTTAAATCAATTTCCCAAATAAATACAATTCACCCACTCAACTTTCAGATTGCATGCAATTTTAATCAACCAGTTTAACTTTTCTAACATCTTGTTCAAAACAGGATATTTTGCAACTTTAAAACACAACTACTAGTTGAACTTTACCAATTTCAAAAATATCAAGATTGTGAATTCAAAACAATTACATCTAATTTATCTCACAATAATATCCTATTTTGATGGTCTTTTAATAAATTAAATTTTCCAACATTTAAAATAAAAAATTTAAGTTTAAATAAATAAATCATAATCATTAATCAAATGATGCAATTAATCATATTTAAATTCAATACTTATAAATTAAATCATTAAATTAATTAAAGAAATGTATTATGAAACATAATAAACATAACATGACATGAAAAACAACAAATAACATGACAAATGAACGACAAAAAGACATATGGGTAACAAAATTATACTCATTCTTTATAGAATGATTGTTCATGACAGAGGACAAGACTATCTCCCTTCAATGAATTCCATTGGACCATGGCACACTCAGACCTGATGAAGCAGGTGGAGTCGATGCCTGTACCTAAAAGTTGCATCAAACTACACAGTCAACCAAAAAAAATATATACACTAGATGCACGGTGAAGAAGAATCATGGCGTAGCAGGGCACTCACAGATGAGTACTGCTAAACTGTCTCCTTCACCGAACTGACGTAAGACATAGAATCTAAAATCAATCACATCATAGTACCATCATAAAAATTATAGAACAACATATGCCATCATAATAATATCATCTCACAAAAGTAAAAAAAATATCATAAGTAAAGTGTATCATCAACTGAGTTTCACAATTGATCATGTAATCCATGACATAATGCATCAAAGTAACATAGCCTCAAGAAACTAACAACTAACAACAACTCAATAAAAATGAAATAGAAATGTCATCAAGAGGGTCACTACATCCTCCCCCCCTTGGGTGAGGCTTACTCCTGGAAGCCTACAACCAAGCATGGGTCACTTGGACCCTTTATAACTAGGAGGTTCATCTCAAACTTATCCGATTTTCTCATCATCTGAGAGAGAACACTCCTTGGGGTCATCATTAGATTCTACACCGATTTTCTTAGATGAGGAGGCTTGAGCTCATAGGGTCTCCTTCTCCTCTTTAGACAATAAAGGTGCATTTCATCCACACCCAAGCAGCCAATCCCTGATAGCAGAGGGCTTCCTACTCATGGAAGCTTGCTTCACATCCTTACTTTCCTTACCCTTCTCCAACATAAGACGAGCAAGAAACTGACCTAAAGTGTCATCATAAGGATCACTCACTAAATTAACGTGGGGATTTGGTTGCTCACCAAGCTCACTTTCATATGAACTCTGTGGAGGAGTGAACCGGCGATTAGCCACATGACTACCACCACAGCCTTGTCCATTACCTATATTGTGATGTCTAGGCATGATCCTACACCAAGCCCAATGTCGAGTCTTAGTTTAAAGACATACGAAAAGAAGAAAACACACACACAAAAGAATCTAACATCTGGGACAACCTAGTGGGATTACAATAACTAGAGTACCTAGTGTTAGAACCTTTTCTCTCATACCAAGCTCTAATGCCCTGTCGTGGAACCCAAGGAATGTCACATCACTAACGCTAAACAACAAGATAAAAAAATTTAAAGAACATTTAAAAACAACATGTGTTGAAATACCTAACATGATCATTCTCGAGTTCCACAACTATGCTACTAAAGTAAATAAACAACATAACACATCAAGAACTATATATATTATAGCATGTGAATAATCATATCAAGATTACATTACAAGTTCATTTACAACAAGTGAGATTGTGATAAATCTTGATACATTGCAAGTAATAATACAAATAAACCTCATGTAACATCATGACTATGTAGAGTAAAGAAAAAGAACAAGAATAGCTGACATCCAAGTCCACAAGCTCATCCAAAGAACCAATCTTCATGAATGATGCGTATCCAGGATCCTGCCAAGAACTAGCATGTCTCAAAATAATATCACCTATAGGGGACCCAATGGAAGAAATGGCACATTCCTCCCAACCATGTGGGACTCGAAATCCCACCCCCCCGTGTTAGGAGATAGAACAGGTCCTCAAGTCAAAGTAGACAACAAAAAGAGACAACATACAACACATGGTCTACATACATGACATCGCAATGACAAGAAAACTAACATACTCCCAGAGGAAACAATACAATCACAGACGAATCTACACAAGAGATCCAACAACTGTACAAGGACAGGAGTTTCATCACATAAACATAATAGGTTACCCTGGATAGTCTTCCTAGGTTAACAACCCTCTACCAGAGTTACCTTGGTAACCTCTAATGAATTTTGGCCCCTATATGAACTTATGTGGCTTCGGATCACTTCTCAAGAAGATAAAGTGTTCAATTATCCATTCCGGGCCTTATCAACCCACTTTAACCTAAACAAGCGTTAAAGTTCTAGGTGAGGAAAAACATTATCTGAATGGTTAAATATTAACTACCCAAACCCCTAAAAGCTTATTATAGCTATCACTTGGTTAACACACTTCTGAGAGGTTACCCATGCAAGCACTTCTGTGTCCGACCCCTAATGAAAGCCACTCCTCCTATGGTACAACTTCTCAAAAATACTAAAACATAAAGCCAACATGCATGTAAAAGACAACTTCTTTACACAAAGATCCAAAGTCATCAGAACCATACAATAACATTAAATATCTCAATAAGAATCACAAAACATGCATGGCCAAAACTTTTACATATGAAGCACTTCCATATCATGGACTTAAAGATATCCAAAATAATATCACATACGACATAACGTGTATGGCTCATATTTCTACATTGAATTAATACATAATCAACCACAATTCTCTATCCATGAATTCCAAAATAATACTAATATTCAAGCCTTTGGAAGACAATACCCTAAACAATATATTTCAATACATGGAGTAAGAATAGACTCTAAATGGAGATACCATTTGAACGTAATTAACAAATTTCATTCAAGATTCCCAAATATACACGTCTTACTCAATACATTTAAGTTCATTTAATGAGAAGACAATACATTCTTCCATAAGATGATGTTTTAATTCACATCCATAAATATGATGATATTAAGAATTCATGTACCTTAACTACCATATATATATCTTCATTGTAATAAATAAGACAATTTATCATTCTAATCTTAGCAATGTATATGTATTTAAATTAATAAGTTGTTAAATAGTAAAGAGGAACTCTATTAAAATATATAATTATGCAAGTGCCAATGTCATTGATTGAAAGTTAGCCAAGTATAAACTAAATTGCTAAATAAAAATATTTGTTTATTATAAAAACTATCTACATTTATATTTTAGGTAACAAACACTTTATGTTCGATTACATAGAGTCTTTAATTCTTTACCATGTAAATGTTTTTTTTTTAATTTCTAAACAACCACAAGATGTTCTAATAATAGAAATACAAATTGATATGATTCTAATGACTAGATAATCAAATAAGAAAGTAACCGAACTTACGCTACCTAAAAATATAAACTATAGTTCAAACCTTTCATAAGTTTCATTGCTCATTCTATTCTATATTAAGAGATAAATATAAGAAGAAGGATTGTGAATAAGACAGTCATTATACCAACACCTCATCAATAGAATCAAGTCAAATAGACAGAAAACTGCATGCATTCAATTCGCATGCAATAATATAAACATTGGAATAAAATTGTGTTGAATCTCGGTCGACCACGCAAACTAGAGAAGATAGTATAGACAGAATAGAATAAAAAGAAAATAAATAGATCTCATGTTAGATTGATGATCAAACTACGATTAGCCTGGGTAAGGTAAAGTCAATGATTTCTATGCATGCAAACTGCATGTATGAATAAACATAGTACAATACAGATAAAAGCAGTCGACACTTTACTAAAATGGAAAGGATTAGAGGATAGATTTGTGGCAATATCCTACTGGTGAAGATTCGAATCCATCCTCAGTGCACAATATGAGTATTGTGACTAATGTAAACCCAACCATATTAGAAAAAGAAGTACATGGTGACTAAAGGTTGAATCATTCAACAATCAAGAAGATGGAAGGAATTCATACCAAAAACGGACAGTGGCTGAAGTGACCAAAAGAAACCCAGCAACGAGCAACAAGTTGCATAGCAAATTGATGGATCCACAGGACAAAATGTCTTACCATACTTCCCCACTGAATTTATAAAAGGAAAAATTACAACGATGAACTTATTAGGAACAATGCAGCGACGCCATTCAAATACCCTTCAACAGGTCTACCACAGAAAGGAGCGATTGGATTCTACATGAGAAGGAAGAACAAGTGATACGCTTGTGAACGAGCATGATTATGAATCACAGATTCAAGGAACTAAAGTGTCGAAATTCCACACAATGAAATACGCCAACAATCATGGGTAAAGAAGATTGTAACGTGAATTTGAGGTTACATAAATATAATGATTAAAAAAAACTAGTATGAAATACCATTATGCTTATTCAGAGAAGCAACCGACCAAAGTAACAGAAATACTCATGCAAAATACAAACCAGAGAATAGTGGAAGGCGACCATCAGATACTTAATAGATCTTTTAATTCTAATACCTAGTCGCGGTTGAGAGAGGAAGGTTTCATGAGTTTGTTAAGGAATAATAAAACAACTTTACCACCACCCATGTTCAAGCGATGCCACTATGAATGATTGCAAATAGAATCAAGGAGGTTCAAGAGCTTAACACCCTATCAAGATTAATATATATCGCTGTGACAGGCAAGAATGGAGTACTTAAACAAAGACAACAATAAGAGCTCTATGCAACAGAGAGACAAGGAGACACGAGTTTAAGAGATAGGTGACGACGTGATAAGACATGTTAATGGTAAGCTTCGCTAGAAAAACCCATTGTCACATATTTGAACACCAAAAAGATAACATGAATTCACACAATTCTATAAATAAAGTAGCAAGCTAATTAAGCCATGTTGTCCATGGTTAAGGAACAAGATCAAAATAATAAATTTAAGATATGGCCAATAGTCTAGTTGCACATCAAAGTGCAAGGATGTACAAACTAAACGTGGTCTCGGTATTAGCTTAAAACATGCCAAAATAATGAGAAATCCAAAAATAACGATTGCACATATCAAGGTAAAGTAATTACATACACACACAACAAGCACCTGATAATATTCGGTTTATCACAGCTACACAGGCGTTAGAGAATGAATATATCAAGTCGCCCTTAGGGTATAATTTAAACAATATCTTCGCATGCTTAGCATGCATTGAGCATGCGCATACCTAACCTACAGAAAACCCATGCAAACATAATGGACCTCTGGAGTACATGCATGTGACTCTATAGCCGGAATGTATTCAACTGAAGGAATCAAGAACTCATGGGAATGTAGAAACTTCGGGTAAAAGAAATAATCCAGTAATCCAAGTAAATAACCTCACAGCAATAGAATAAGACAATGTGAGAATGGAATAGAAAGTAGAATTTACGATGAACAAGTAAGAATACATGTCGTTCCAGATCAAGAACAAGATTCCAAGGAACTTGGGGCCTCCAAGCAACAAGACGATTACATCAATTCATTTTCAAAGTTTTCTCTAGATTTTATTTTCTTCATAATTTGTTTTTTTTAATCAAATCATTTGATAAATTTTCGTTTTCTATCTTACGCAGATTCAATCAAGCAATTCAGCGAAAGGATCAAGAAACCAATTCCACAATAACATTTAAATTTTATGATCCAAGTACTTAAAAATATAATTTCAGAAAAGAACTTGGTTTTCCTCCTTTAATCTACAACAAACAACGAAATCAAATGCACAATTCCAACCACGATATCACAATTAACTTGAACAATTCCTTCTGATTTCAATTTTCCAAATTTTCAACTGAATTTCCCCAAAAATACAGAGGCAACCTTCTTCCCATGAAAATAACCATCTTTTTTTTTTTTAAATCAATTGCCCAAATAAATACAATTGACCCACTCAACTTTTAGATTGCATGCAATTTTAATCAGCCAGTTTAACTTTTCTAACATCTTGTTCAAAATAGGATATTTTTCATTTTTAAAACACAACTACTAGTTGAACTTTATCAATTTCAAAAATATCAAGATTGTGCATTCAAAACAATTACATCTAATCCCGATTTCAACCCTACTTTTGGAACCTTCAATAAGATCCCGATTTGGGTTCGGCTACCTAATCTTCCGCTCCATTTATGGACTGATCCTCTTCTGGAGGAAGTGGGTGAAGCCCATGGTGATTTTTTATTGGTTGATGATAAATCCTCTGACATTTTTCATTCCACCTTTTCCCGCATTCTAATCGAAATGGATGTCTCAAAAGGGTTGCCTGCTGAGATTTTACTTAAATCTTCTAAGGGGTCTTGGGTGCAATTTTTGGACTATGAGGGGATTCCCTTCCACTGTAGAAGATGTTTTAAAATAGGTCATGTTGCTACACATTGTGGTTTTGAGAAAAAAACCATGAAGGCTACATGGTGGAAAGCGGCTTCCCTACAGCATTATATGGTAGTGAAGAAAGTTGAGAAACTAGGGATTTTTTCTGAGGCGGTTGCTTTGGAAACACAGGGACTTTGGGCATCCTCTCTAGATGTCTCAAATGTAGGGGTTGTTGATGTTATGTAAGACTACAATGTTAAAACCTCTAAAGAGATAGAGATTGGGCCTACGGCTGCCACTTCGAGTGTTATTGCTTCGGCTATCTTTTTGGGTGACTCTCCTATTATGTCTACGCCTATTGGGAGGAACTTCAATCAAATCTCTAATACATTGGTTGTTGGTATTCCTCTTTAGGATAATGGGGCGTTGGCTTGGCTTGATAAGGCAGCGAAATTCGAGGAGAGTTGGATTACTGTGACAAGAAAAAAAAAGGAAAGTCCTCTAAGCCTCCTTTTGACATGACTCTTCGCTCCCACAAGAGTAATTCTAAATGAAAATCTTGATGGTTCTTGTTTGGGGGTTGGTTTTTGGCTGATTGCTGGTTTTTTTGGCTTTGTAGTTAGTTTTGGTTCTTTGGCCTTGGTTTCCTTTTTTCCTTGGTTGTTTGTGCTTTCTTGTCTTTATGTCTTGACAACCTTATGGTTTTGGGTTCGAGATCCATTCAAAATCTGTTTGTATAGGGTTTTGGGTCCTTTCAAAACTTGTTTTTATCCTTAATCAGAACAATTACATCTAATTTATCTCACAATAATATCCTACTTTGATGATCTTTTAATAAATTAAATTTTCTAACATTTAAAATAAACTTTTTAAGTTTAAATAAATCAACCATAATCATTAATCAAATGATGCAATTAATCATATTTAAATTCAATATAAATTAAATCATTAAATTAATTTAAGCAATACATTGTGAAACATAATAAACATAACATGACGTGACAAACAATGAATAACAACAAGACATATGGGTAACAAAATGATACTTGTTCTTTCTAGAATGATGGTTCATAACAAAGGACAAGAATATCTCCCTTCAACAATTTCCATTGGACCATGGTACGCTTAGACCTAACGAAGCAGGTAGAGTCGATGTCTGTACCTGAAAGCTGCATCAAACTGCATGGTCAATTGAAACAACATATATAACAGAAAACACACTGTGAAGAAGAATCGCGGCATAGCAAGACACTCATCGATGAGTATTGTTAAACTCTCTCCATCATTGAACTGACATAAGACATAACATCTAAAATCAATCGCATCATAGTACCATCATAATAATATCATCTCACAAAAGTAAACAGAACATCATAAGTAAAGTGTATCATCAACCGAGTTTCACAATTGATCATGTAATCCATAACAGAATGCATCAAAGTAACATAGTCTCAAGCAACTAACAACTAACAGCAACTCAAAACAATTGAAATAGAAATGTCATTAGGAGGGTCACTACACATGAAGAGTTTGCATAAAATAATTCAATGAATTAGAGTACAAGAAGACCATTTTGAAATTGCATATGACCATAGTCCAAGGATGTATCGAAATTGAGAGATATCAATATAGAAGAAAGGAGGAGGGCAAAGGTGGAAGAATATGTAGAACATGTGTAGAAAGTATGTATAGATGTGAGAAGTCATTTGTAGAAAATAAATAGTTAATATAAGGAGAAAATTGATGAAACAAGAAGACATGAAGAGTTTGTGATTTGAGAAGTGATGCTATTTTTTAGAAAGGAAACATTTCCACTAGGAACATATAACAAGCTAAAAATGAAGAATTTTGGTCTCTATAAAATTGTAAAAATGTTTGATCTAGAAAATATACATGAAACGAGTTACCAAAAGACTTAGATATATGAACGATGCTTAACATTGTCAATTCACATTAGTATCATGAAATAGAGTCAAAAAATATTGACACAAAATTACAAAGAAAAAATAGATAGTGAAAAACAATTAGATAGTCAAATTTGGAGAGGCACTAACAAGAGGTGGTATGAGAAGTATTTAATGAAGTGGGAAGGAAGACATGAAGAGGACTTATCTTGCATTGCAATGGCTGAGACCCAATACGTAGAGTGATTCGCACTTGCAAACCTTGAGTGGTGTTGGAAAATTGTCATGACTAAAGATGTCAATGAATGAAATCATAAGGTAATGATTTGTACTTGAAAGTAGAAGACTTCTTATTCTAAGATGGTCATGCCAGCAAGTCAAAAGAGGGAAGATATATTCGTGATAGTTTTACTGGAGAAAATTTCATGACCCATGATGCATAGATATCTCAACCGACAAAATATACAACTAAGAAAAATTAAGACATCACCATGAAGGAGACAGTTACCAACGTTGCCCTTAAAATGGCCTATTTTCATGCTAAAAAGCCAGCTTTGCTTACGCCATGGCCACTCGCAAGTTAAGATCAATCCCTTGGGAAAACTTTACATGGTTGCCTTACATAACAAATTAATGTTTTTATATATGAAAATGCTCAACGCTTTTCACGCATGCCTTGAGAGGTGATTCAAAACGATGAAAAGAAGACCAAATTCAATGTACCATAGTATGTTATTTTTTATAATATATGAATGGTACGACCATTTGATTTACTTGAGGTGAAAAGTGCATCACAACTCAGCAACTATTACAAGCACTATTACCATACATATGCCAACAACGGTTTCAGAATCTCATCTCAGTGAAACCAAATTATGGAGTGCAGGAAATACTTCCTAGATCTTATACTTGTGCCCTCGGGTTTTCTGCTATCTATTTTATACCAAGCTTTTTTCTGTTATAGAGTTAAGAATCACCCTCTCAAGATTGTGATTGGTATCAACAGCATTGGAAGGAAGCTTTGGGTTAAAGGCATCATGAAGGTAAGAATCACCCTCTCATGACTGCTAATTCAAGCAACCTTCATAAGGAAAGGAAATATGGAAGGTACCTTCAATTATTCGTTTAGGAAAAGTTCAGAATAAAATGAGCAAGACAAAGGCTAGAGAAATTTTGGACATATTTTTCAAGCAAATATATGTAGTCAATAAATAAATTCATGTATAAGGATTTTGGTGTAGGACAATACAAGTAGAGTATATAAGCTGATTAGGGTTTGAAATAGAATGGATTAAAGTTCACCCTTTCTCTTTAAAACTAGTTTTTATTGGTGGGTATGAGATTTTCACAGTTTGTAAATCCAAGAATGAATGCTTTTGGATTTAACTCTGCAAATTTCCTTCTTTCATTAATATTTTCTATACTACATAGTTTTTATTGATCAAAACTCACCCCAGCTTCTTAAAACATAAAGATAGCCGAGGAAGAGATAATATTTCTTTGTCAATTTGTAGGTATTTTGTTACTATGAATTGATGAATCGTGATCTGTGTTATCTATATATGCAGGGTGGTGGTGATAAAAATGGAGTTCGAGCAGTGCAGACACTGAGGAACAGCATAATGGGATCCGCCCTGATGGCAACATCTTCAATTATGTTGGGTTGTGGAGTGGCTGCTTTGATCAGCAGCACTTACAGTATAAAAAAGCCTCTCAATGACACAGCCTTTGGCTCTCAAGGCGACTTCATATTAGCAATAAAATACTTGTTAATACTCATGTTTTTTGTCTTCTCTTTTCTCTACCATTCTCTGTCAATCTGCTGCAAGTGTGAAGTCGGCTTTTTAATAGCGACTCCAGTAAGAAGACATGAATTGGCCAGCCTGATTAGTACAGATTATATCTGTGAGATGTTGGAAAAAGGCTTCGCTTTCAATATAGTTGGTAATAGGGTCTTTTATGGTGGGTTTCCTTTGTTTCTCTGGGTTGTTGGGCCTTTGCCAGTTTTCGTAGGATCAGCACTGCTAGTGCCTGTTCTGTATTCTACAGATTTTGCTTCTTCTTCTGTAATAGCTAATAGAAATAGAGATGTTGAAACAAGAAAGAAAGAAGAAAGCTCGGAACGATTTTGTTTGGTAGGATGACAGGACTATCAACGGGTTCACCACCTTGGGAAGATTGCATGGATGTAATGGATTTTATCTTTGGTGGGATCTTTTATCAGGTAGACTAGGTGAGATTACCATTTCTAAGGTAGAGGTGAGACCTTTTACATTTTGCGTTGTCAATATAGTTCAACGGCACTACCTATCGCTTAGAAGATGTCCAATTTATACAAGGCCATAGCAGGTTGCCGTAATTTAAATCTATCTTTGGGAAAGGATTGTAAGTGTGAATATTACCTTAAGAGACTTTATAATAAAAGCCTCAAAACTTTCACCACCTGATTTTTTTATCTTATTTAACGTGAATTTTCTGCCACGGTTAATTTTTCTTCTGAATTCACAGTCGATGAATTGCTGGCCGAAAATTTTCATAGAGCCACAAAGATGAGCTTGAGTTTTAATTGTAGTATTTAATTTTTTTATTTGTTCAATTTTATTCTATCTTTATACGATTATTGTAAAATTTTAATGTAAAAGTTATATGTATAATTTAAAAATTAATAATTTATATTATAAAATATAAAAATTATATTTTATAAAGTAAATTATTTTTTTCTTAAATATGTTATCTAGATGAATTAATTAATGTATTCAATAAACATATAATCAACTTAGATAATCAAGGCTAAAATATCAAGATATTAAATGTTATTTTTAAAAGGTAAATTTCATGATTAAGGCACTTAGTTTTAGGAATGGTGGAGAAGAATAAGTCTAGCAAAAGGTTGAAACTCACTTGTCTTGAGACTAGACAAGAATGATCTATGTTTATACTTTATCTTAAGATTATAATAGTCTACCAACTTTATGTGTGCAAAATCTACACCTTGTAGAATCATTCCTTCCTACTATGAAAATGAACCTTTGCGTAGAAGTAATATGTAACATGTGAAGTGATCTTGCTTATAGTGGATTACAATTATTTCATTCATTATTATCTTTACTCTATGATAAGTATTAAGGACTTGCAATATTTTAAAATATCTTGGAAAAATTATTGAATGACAAGGTTTGTATTATCTTGGGTCAACCCCCTTGATTAGACTAACTTCATGGTCATGCCCGCCCAATCATTGAATATAATAGTCTTCAACCATTGCAGATATTTAGATATCGTTGATACAAAAATTAGATTCCTTTTAGTGCTCCAAATCAAAATATTTCCACAATGAATATTCCATGAAGTGCTTGGATGATTAGATGTTTTAAGATGATAAATAAATGCACATTGAGTTCCTTACAATACTAAGACAAAGCAAGTACTTATATGAAATGGGTACCAAGTTGGCTTATGGTAGGAACTAAATGGGTGAGATTTATAAATTTTGAATTTAAATATTTGAATGAGGCACCAATTTTACATGGCATGGGATTACACCCACATGTCATGGGATTGACCCAAAACCTGAAAGTGCTAAAATCAAGGAAATGAGTGAATGCATGTAAGTAAGAAAATGATTATTAATAATATATTTATAGTGTATAGGAATATGTGCAAATTCATATAAGATGGGGTCAAATAAGTGGCCTAATATACATAAATGGGGATGTGTGAAGGATTTGGGTATGAGCCCAACTTTATAAGAGAATATGTCATGTTGATTTGTAATTGTATTAAGTTATGCCATTAAAATTGACCCAATTGACATGGGTATGAAAATTTCTCAATTATTCCCCCCCCACTTTGAGGTGCATGTGAATCTTATCCTGAATGTATATATTAAATTAAATGAACACTCACAAATATTCATCCTAAGTAAATATTTATATATATAAGGATATTATAATCTATGTAAAGTAATTGAACCCACTAGATCTCATCATGGGTGATCCTCTTTCAACATGAGTGATCCATGAAAGCCTAGAAAATGGATAAAAATGTGCAATGAACTTAGCTAATGTCACAAAAGAAAAGGTACAAAGATAATTTTTTAGTTGAGTTAACTATCAATGATCGAGAGAGAGATGTTCAATGAACTTAGCTAATAATCGAGAGAGAGAGAGAGAGAGAGAGAGAGAGAGAGAGAGAGAGAGAGAGAATTGGGAAATATTTTAATAATATAGAAAGTGATGTGGTGATTAGATCCACATAGTATAATAGCCATAGAATGATATGACATATCATGCACTATCATATCATGTGATAAATACCTATTTGGAAGTTATAACTATCTAAAATGTTAATATAAGAGAATCAGTAATATGGTATACCTACTTCAATTTGAATTTAAGGAACTATAGGAGAGGAGGAGTTATCATATGAAATCAAAATGTAAGTTATGCATGTAAGCATAAGAATCACATAAAATGATTACTTTAATAAATACACAATCTAACAATAATAATAAATAATTTAAATGTTAAGCATGCTAAGCACATGGGTTGCAGATAATTATCAATATAGATGATTTCCCCTGATGTAGGAAAATAAAAAATATTGATGTCTCTCTCAATGGCTAGAAACACTTATGTTAGTAGATAAGATATTAGGTCAAGAATGTATTCATATTGTGACATATAGGATCGTGAGAACATAATGATTGAGATAAGGAAAAAAATCCCTCTTGGTAGCATGAATCAAGATATTTTGGGGTGTAGTTTCTTAAATCCAAAGAAAACATAATTAAAATTGATAGAAACAACACACTTAAACACAAACAAGTAATACAGGAAACACAAAATTCTTTTACACAAACTCAAGGCCTCAAATTTATTCCTTTGATAATTAAGTACATTACATATGACTTCTCTTTATAGATTTTTTTCATTACCAATACTAAATATAGTTCATGCAAACATAGAATTAAAAAACCTTGTCTAAAACTAAGACTGCACATGATAGTTACAGTCAACATGCACTTACAAACAGTTATTAAAACTAATTTTTTATTATAATTGTGCATGGAATCCTCAATGAATTGCATGGTAGTGAGGCTCATGTATCACTTTCCAACATACTCACCTTCGATGCTGAGACTCACAATGTGGTCTTGATTTTTTGTAAATTGAACCTGAGAAACTCAGTGTGCAAGATTACCATCACTCTAGTCTTATAGACCCTCTTAGTGCCCTTCTTATAGAAGATAAGTACCCACTTACTCATTTCTCTCCCTCTTGAGAGATCTCAAGGTTTTCCCTTTCTTTGTCTAACATAGAGAAGACTCATAGTCTCTCAAATTACATGGAACCTTCCAATGTGCCAATCATAAAAAGCAATCATCACCCACTTGAATCAAACCTTCAAACTTTTTTAATAACTATTTCTTTTAATATGCCAATATTGAGAATTTTACAACCTTTTAAACATATCTGTAACATTTTGCCAACTAGATCCATCAATCCGTCCATAATCAATCTTCATACAATCTTTCACAGATTTTCCATTCCACTCTTTGTTCCAACATGATTTTTCATAGTGATTATTCAGCCCACAAATTGTACAAGGATGAAGATCCCAACACTTCTCTTTTTTATGTCCTCTCTTGTGACAATGTGAACATTGCATAAACTCCATATTTTTGGCTGATTTGCATGAACCTATACCGCTTGTTACATCATTTCTATCTCTCTCACCATATCCAAGGCCTTCATTCTTTTTCATCATAATTGGTTGAATGGGCTTTCTCATTCCTTGTTCATTTTTTCCCAAACCTTTTCCTTCATATCCCATTTTCTTGATAATTTTCAAACCAACCTTTGTTATTAACATCACAAGCTACAAAATCTTTAGATTCAACCACATTTTTATCTTTAACTTCACATTCGTTACCTAAAGAAGCTTTGAAGAAAAAAAATTATTCGTATCACATGAGTCGTCACACAACAATGGATTTGACCTTAGACATTCATTGCATGCTTCTAATTGGTCATTCTTTTCTTTTAGTTTTGATATTTATTTCTTCTAGCCTCTTTATGTTTTCTTTCAAATATTCATTATTTTTCTTGACATCATCATGCAACTGTAAACTTCTTTCTAGCTCTTCATTTTCCCTTTTCACTTTCTCTAATTCTTTTTCAAAATTTTTATTTTCACACAAATAATCACATCTTTATTTTCCAAACTCCTTTATCTTATCTATCAATTCTGAGTTACACTTTTTGAGCTTCACCAATTCTTCTATCAAACTATCTTTCTCACACATTAAGTTTGAAGTTTCTTTCTTTGCCTTCTTACCAATCTTTCCCATTGAAACAAAAAATTTAAACTCACCTTTATGAGATTTTGCTATAATTTGTTATCACCTTCCTTTGACAACTTTGTATGTCTTCAACTATTCTTTGCATGATCTAGCAATCTCCTCTTCGGCAATCTCGCTTTAAATCTTCTTGGATCTTTTTCTCTGACCTACTTTGCTTCTAATAACACTCTTAATATTTCTTTTAGCTTGGTGATTCCTTCCTTAATCTACAAAATTTCAAACTTTTTCTTCTCTTCTCTTTTATAGTGATCTTGATTGACGTTCTTTTTGAGCTAAGACGAAGTCTTTACCTAATCTTGGCACTCCCAATATTTCTTTTGGCGGTGTCTTAATGGGTTCAAACTCTCTTTTTTTGCACAAAGATCTCTTAGAGGTGACCTTCTCCTCTATGGTGGTTTGATATTCCTTGCTACAACCTCTTTGACTTCAGAATAATGATGATTTTCAAATAAAATAGCTTACCTTTATGTTTTGAAATTTTAAAGATCTCTTTATACATGTTGCATCAAACCATTTTAACTTTGAGGCAGCTTAAAAAAATGATTTGACTTCACAAAATACTAAGATATAATGATTTTGGTGGCTTCAATTCATTTAACAACAACTTCTCCACTTGATTGATTAGCTTTTGGCAACCTTGACTTTGATTGGAAACTTCCCTTTCTTAATAGGTGAGATCTGCTTTAATCTCCTTTGACTTGTGCAACTAATTCAAAACTCCATCAATTTTTCTTTTTGATGGTTGTAGATCCCTAGATAGCAACTTTCAAACACACAAAAAAATTCTAGTGGTCTAGCCTTTTACAATCTTTGATTATCCTCCAATAGTACTCTTCTTTAGCCTTTAACAATATTGACAAATATTCAACCCTTAGACCTAATCTACTCTAATACCAATTGTATTTTCTTAAAGCCCAAGACAACAACAAAGATAAGTAACAAAGGAAACACATAATTCTTTTACACAAACACAAAGCCTCAACTTTATTCCTTTGATAATTAAATTTATTACATATGACCTCTCTTTATAAATGTTTTTCATTACCAATACTAAATATAGTTCATGAAAACATAAAACTAAAAAATCTTGTCTAAAAATAAGACTGCACATGACAGTTACAATCAACATGCACTTACAAACAATTATTAAAACTAATTATTTATTATAATTGTGCATGGCATCCTCAATGAACTACATGGTAGTGAGGCTCATGCATCACTTTCCAACATAGGGAAGGAGCCGAGGGCCTAGATCAATTGGCTAAAGCATCATGTTGTAGGAAAGAGGTCACAAGGTCTAGTCTCCCCTTTGTCCCTATGGTATTGGAGGGCATGTCACACCAGTGTCACCAGTCATGTGAATTTTTTTACTAGGTGCACTACAATTTATAGGGCCCGGCTACTCGATTCCTACAGTCTAAGAAAATATTATTTGGGGAAGTTTAATATGTCCCTAGTGTGACTCTTAGTATGTAATTGAAAGGAACTAGAGATTTTAATATGATTCCTACACTAATCTATTTGAGGAGCTATATGCAAAAAAATAAATTAATTGTATAGTTGCAAGAAAATAAACATAAAATCAATGTATCATAACATAGTGATTTACATGTTAAAATCCCTTATGGGACAAAAACCCTACATTTCAAAGAAAACCAATGTATTATTCAATAATCAAATTTTTATAATACGCTTGTCTAGAGTCTAATCCTTTGCATGATTATCTCCAACAAGAGATCTAGAGTACTTTAGGTAGCACAATAATACCTACAAAACTCATTATATAACTTCCATCACAACACCTAATAAATAGGAGAAGCAATACATAAAACCATGATCTAAATACACCAAAAATGTGGCATCCAAATCCTAATTCAAAATCTAACGTTTGATCCCAAGATGATTTCATGGGTTAAAAATAACATATTTCTTATGCAAGTATCATATAAGCTTGTGATAATCCACTCACCAACTAGGGTGCTCAATTTTGGCTTCATTATATCCACTCAAATATGCCTTATGAAATTTTATAACAAGCATCATAAGTTGGTCAACAAGTTCAACTCCCTCTCATAGCTATTTTATATGTCATAGATGCTCTTACATTTCTAATATGGGAGGCCCAACTTTTGGAGGTCATAAATTTTGACTCAAGAAGTTGATTAATCCCCCCTTTTAAATTAAATATTTTAAAGAGATCCATGTCATCATAACTTACATATTCCAATCAAGGCCTTTTTTGATATTTTTGGGGCCAAATCTATCTTTAAAGCCATAAAAAGTGCTTTGTTGTGTTTTGTAGCCTAAAAAAACACATTATTTTTCTGAAGATTACTATGCAAGTTCAAGAAATTTTTCCTACAATAATATGCATGTGGCCAAAAAATAAGATGAGAAAGGAATTATAATGCATGGTTCTCCTAATGTTGTGATATGGATCTCAGAACATGATAGGCATGCAAGAATAATGATATAATATGTAATGAGACTACACATCAAAGTGATTACCCTCACATGGGTATGATGATGTAATGAGGCACAAATAAAGTATTACATTTTGGTTAATTTATATAAAACATACATTTGGTCCATTCAATTGATCATGTAATATGGATGATCAATTGAATGATTCAAATGTATATTTATATCAATATTATCTTTATTCAACATAAAATAATTTGAAAACAATAATTTTCTCTGTATTAAATATTTAGATGAATTTTAATAATAACCATTTTCATTGTATTAAAAAAATTAAATAGATTTTTCTTAATATTTTGAGTCCTATTATTTCTTTATTTTCCTTTATAACTATGTTGATTTTGTGTAGGTACTTATAATTTCATACTAGAGAATTGAATGTAATTGAGAATCCTCTAATAGATACATAGTAATACAAACAAAATCGTTCTAAAGTAAATGGTATGACATACATTTTAAATTATTTATTGATAGGTCAATATGCCTTTTTGATATTTAATATTATTCTTTTTTGTTGAATTGTTGCATATGCTTCTCAAAAGGCTATGATAAATCTCTATGAATGAATGGATTTTAATAAATATAATATATTTAAAATCCAATAAAATTTGGGGAAAATATATGTTTTTAAATTTAGTTTTTATGTAATATTGTTATAAATTTTATGTGTGTGTGCAAGAAGTTGAGTCCATTTTTTGGTTAAAAAGTGGAAGTGTTCTTCCTGATTTTTAGAATTTGTCTCATTTGACCTAAACATTTGAATCACTTAAAGATCGAATCTTAAAAAATTCAATAATATGAAATGTAGTACTCTGAGTCTAGCTTCCAAATATGTAACTTATTTTAATACCCAAATGATACAAATTGTTTTTCAATAGGCATGTATAAAAACCATTGTTTAAAAGTCACTTTTTTTACCATACCATGCACGTGTATGTCATCCATATTTTGACCTAAATAATTGTATTTTTCTTAATCCTTTTGGGAAAGACCTATAACACACTGAAGAATGTGCACAATATTTTTTTGAATTTTTTTTGTAAAATTTAATAATTTTTTAGTGGCCATAATTATTGTTTTGAAAATTGCTCATGTACATCACACATAAGATGGTCTAAACTTATCATTTTTTTTTTCAAATTGAAAATAATTGTCTAAAGAATGTGCATGTATAATTTGTTTTTTAAAAAATATTTTATTAAAATACTAAAAAAAATTACATTTTTGGAATCTACACAATATCATCTATAATGGGGTTTAATTTCATAAAAAATTATGCAAAAAATGTCTTCAAACATATGTCCATTGTCACTCTTTTCTATTAACACTGACATGACCTTCAAATTTTAGGTCAAAGCAAGTCCAAAGCTAAGGGTTAGCTCCCCAAGCCTTTTTTCCAACCCGAAACCCATAGCAAAAACGTGGCCAAAAATTAAAATTTTTAGAAACAGGATCCCGTTTGTTTGTTTTTTATATTTTAAGCCTTTATGAAACGAGATCCCATTTTTGGCTTGGGGTCCCAAAGCGAAAGGAGATCCTGCTTTCTAAATAATGGGATCCAATTTTCTTTTGCTTGATTTTAGGTTTTTTTCTAAGTCTAAAACTTCCACTAGAATTGGACTCATCTTCTTGTATTTACCCATATTTATTAATTTTATATTATATGAAAATAATTTATTAACATATCTAATTAGAAAATTATCAATTTGGATTTAAAACTCAACCACTTGTTTGTTGTGATTGTGGGGTAATTGGTATATTCTCTCCCCTTTATTGGGTGATCGGAACACCAAACTTACCTATTTCATTTTATGCATTTCAAGCTTTATTAAATCCTTTAGAAGGCCTGTTATAGTGGGAAAAAGTACTCACCCTATGGGAATGACCTAGGTGGGAACAACCAAAGCTAGGTTTTCCAACCCACTATAATCAAAAGTGAATTTTGGGGAAACCCATATTAAACGGAAGTGAGCAAGTTAACCATCCCTAAAATCTTTGTTCTAAAGATTGGGAGGTCTCCTAAGGGAGTTTATCTATTGCCACACCGAACGGAAACCTTTACTATGAACCATAGTGTAGAAAGCCAGTTGTGTCAGTAGCCAAACATCATTTTAATCATGATGTAAGGGGAGGGAAGAATCTGCCCCCAAGACACTCACCATATAATTTCCATGGATTGTTTGCTCAAGGGATCGAGAAATCTAACCTTTGGTACACACCTGGAAAACGAAAAAACACGGATGCCCCCTAGGGGGTGACACAGCTGTGTGAGTCAATTCGATTTTAAGTTGTGGGTTGTGATTCCTATGATGACCTACTTGACAACTAAGAGTGAGTCTGCTTGGAATGTTTATCTTGTTCAATACCTGTAAAAATCTCAAGAACATACACTCTTTGTTTAGATTTTAGGATTAACAAAACAACTATTTGCTTCTCTATGTTGTGTTTTTCACATTTAAATCAGAATAAGATCATCCAAAAATATCAAATTGTCCAAACATGTCTGTCTCAGAAGTTTAAACGAATATATTAACGCATAGCTTCTCTGTTTTGGTGCATCACTGCTCTATTTCGACCCATCGTTGCTTTGTTTCGGCACATAGCTACTCTGTTTCGGCGCATCATTGCTCTATTTCAGTGCATTGCTGCTCTATTTTGGCACATTGCTGCTCTGTTTTGGTGCATAGATACTCTATTTTAGTGCATCACTGCTTTGTTTCGATGCATCGCTGCTCTGTTTCGACGCATAGCTACTCTCTTTTTGTACATCACTGCTCTGTTTCGACGCATTGCTGTTCTATTTTGGCACATTGCTACTCTGTTTCGGCACATTCATGCTCTGTTTCGGTGCATGTGTAGTCTAAGCCTAGGTATTTTTCTGACATTCAGAAATCTGTCTTCTCAATCTAGTCTTTTTCTATGCTTAGGGTTTGGAAGTCCACAACTTTTGCCAAGAACTCCCTAGAAATAAAGATTAGAAAGCCAAATAAATCTCTCGGTTATAAGAAGTTATTAAAGAAGAGGAAATTTCTATACCAAAGTCGAAAGGTCTTGCATGAACATAGGACCTTTATTCACTGATATCACGACTATATTAGAGGTTTCATTGATGATTATGTTGTAGAACATTTATACTCACGAGCCTTCTTTCAAACAAGAGCCCTTTCTCAAAGGCACAATCATAGTCACTGTATTCGTTCCTCTTATATTCCCCAACCTACAATTACGTACACTACTTGTCCCAATCAAATTCTGCAATAGAGAACTCAAGAACATTAGGCATTTATCACAATCCTTCTTTTTTTACAAAGCTACGATCAAACCTCACAAAGTGCAAAATCATCTTTATTTTTTATCTTTGGTTTAATTCCCACAAACAGGATTTTCGTCCTTTCAATCAGGGAATCACGAGCTAAAGATTAAAAATCTTTTAAGTCATAGAATCTTCATTCTATCCTAACTTCCATATCCATCAAAATTGTACTAATTCATTCTTTTGATCAAAGTTAGTAGAAATTGGGTAAAGCTTATGCCTATTGTCACGAGATCTCAAAAGCACATAGAAAAAGATGAAAGAGAAAGTACAGTAAGCGAAATGGGTGATAATAGTGAGAGGGAAGATAACCCCCTTTCATAATTCAAATACTGAAGAGATAACAGAAGAAAAGCTCCAAGAAGCATAGTAGGATCCTCAATTCCATACTCTTATGGAAAGGATTTTAGAACGAAACAAGGAAAGATATTTCCTTTCATTAGCTAATCAAGGTGCTAAGTTACCTGCTGATTTTGACACAGAAGGGATTAAAAAAAATCTTGAAACTCCTCCTAATAATTTTAGTGCCCTTACTCAACAGATAAAATAATTACAAGGGAAAATAAAAGAAATGAAAGGGGGTGCAACAAAGAAGTATGTTTTGGATGACATATGTCCTTATCCATTTGATAGGAGTCTTCAAATTATTCCTTTTCCAAACCATTGTGAAATCCCTAAATTTGATAGGTATAATGGGAAAACTGGCCCCGTTGAACATGTGATGGATTTCCAAAATATAAGCTTAGAATTCTCTCATGAAGATACCTACTTAATGCGATTGTTTCCACAAAGTCTAGGTGGACAATCCATGGAGTGGCTTTCAAAGATCACTCCCCCCATCAAAACTTTTGAGGAGTTAATAAATAATTTTATATCACAATACTCATACAACATCCAAAACCAAATAACCATGCTTGATCTATGTAAAGTAAAACAAAAAGTAGGGGAATCTTTCAATACATTTTTGCAAAGGTGGAGAAGGGTGTTTACTAGATACTCTCGTCCTGTTCCTGAAATAGAAAAGATGGAGATCTTTATCGATAGTCTGAATCAAGAGATGAGTTACAGACTAAACCTTCACTATCCTCAATCATTTGAAAAATTGATTGAAAACGTGATTACTATTGAAGGTGCTTTCGTCAAGCATGGAGTTCTGAAAATCGATAAAGAAGGTTCAAATTCGTACAACAACAACAACCATAGTAACAACAATGACAAGTCACGATTTTGGACTCGAAATAAAAATGTTATGAATGATGGGGTAGTAGATACTAACAACGTGAATATGAATCCTACCATTCTTAATGTGTCAGGTGTTCAACATAGCAATAATGCTAGAAATTATAGTACCCAAGGCAATGTTTCCAATCAAGGGAATGTGACTAATAATCATGGAAATAATTTTGGCAATAATCAAAATTCAAATGTGCCCAGATCTTCATATTTTTTGAATCAACAGAGTTTCACTCCCTTGGGCCAGTCTTTGGAATCCATTCTCAAAGAACTGTCGAATCAAAATTCTATTACATTGCCACCACAAAGATACTATGAGCCTTGGGTTAAACCACCATCGTGGAAAGACTCACACTTTTGTGATTATCATAGGTGTAAAGGTCATAAGACAAACAACTACCAAGGGTTAAAGAATATTGTTCAGGATTTGATTGATAACCATACCATTACAGTTGAGGGACATAATGTCAATAATGACCATCAGGCATTCAAGGAACCTTTCCCCAATTATCAAAAAGGGGAATCTTTGAGTGATAAGGGCAATAATCTTAATTATGTCCATGACACCATTATCAATCATATTTTTATTGACGATCAGGAAATCAACGCTATCTGAATCAAAGGTAAGCAAGAATATCGAGAGGTCAATGCTACAACAAGGGGACAAGCCAAAATCATTGTAAAAGTAAGCTCATCTAAAGCGACAGTTCCACCTCCAAGTCAATACAATTTGGTCGATCAACTACGGAAAACATCGGCCCAAATTTTTATTTTGGAGCTTTTCAAATTGTCACCTACGCATAAGGACATTCTGGAAAAGGCACTCATGGATATAACTGTATCTCCTGATCTGGATATCACTAAATTTCAAGCCATGGTGGGACACTTGTCCTCCTCCACATGTTTATCCTTTACTGAAAAGGATGACTCATCCATAAACCATCCACATAATTCATCACTCTACATAGAGGTCATGGTTCACAAATCTCGTATTAGGCATGTCCTGATATGGGGGAGCCAGATTAAACATTCATACTTTGAAATTGGTCTTAGCTTTGGGATATTCAAAAGAATCTATAGATCCACGAAGGAATATTACAATCAAGGCATATGATGATGAAGAAAGAACTTCCAAAGGCCTTATCATGCTACCAATCAGAGTGGGACCTGTTGTGAAGAATACCTTTTGTCAGGTTCTAGATCAGGTTCTAACCTATAACATACTCTTGGGTCATCCATGGATCCATGATATGCAAGTTATCCCATCTACTTATCATCAATGCTTGAAATTTCCATATGATGGGCAGGAAGTAACAATGCCTACTGATCACATTAGCAGTCAAACTTGTTCTAACCTAAGAGCAACTCAGGACACACTCGTCCCTCATAATAAAGAATCTTTGGCCATCTCTACCTCCAAGTATAATGAACAAGCACATGAAATGATAAGTAATTTTGGCACCAAGCTAAAATTAAAAGATAATGGGGTGGGAAAATATTCTTTATCTCTCTCTAATATACCCATATCTCTAAGATCCCATGGTCAACCATCAACATCCATACAACAAGCTACAACAACTTTAGCCTCAACTTCAGTTCCCATCACCAAGTTTAATGGGATATTTATCAAAGAAAATGAAATGGAAGATAGAGCTATCCTTGATTGGCTCTATAAAGATGAAGAAGAATCGGTACAACATGTCAAGTTACCCACAAAACAATATGGAAAAGGTTATGCTATCATGCAAAAAATGGGTTATGAAGGAAATGGCCCTTTAAGTAAAAGAAAAGAGGGTATTGTTGAACCTGTCCAATTGAAAACAATGCACCCAAAGGATAAGTCTGGGTTAGGATATGGTGAAGATACAAAGGAGGAAGTAGTACAAAGAATGTCTAAAGAGGAGTTAACTGAAACAATTCTGAGAATTCAAACAAATAATTCTGACACTGACTCCAATGAATATGAATGAGACAACTTCTTTGATGATACATTTATCTTTGAGAAAAGGGTGGATGTCATACACAGGTTCACACTCACATTCTTACAAGGGGAAAGCTCAAGGCCTCCGCTTGATTACGTTCTACTAAGAAATCATGACTCAAGTGAGACCGATTCGATTCAAAGTGAAATAGATCATCCACAGGAGGCTACCATCCTAGACCTCTCCCATAACGACGTTAATAATAGTATCATGACTCTAACGACTAGTGACCTTACTCATCCTATTGATCCACTTCCTTTGGTCTATCCCGAACTCATTGATTGGGAATAAATCGTACCCATTGATTTCCCAACTTTTCCTAATGACGAAACCATCATAAATTTTCTTTGTTCATCCCAACCAGAAACAAGTTCCACCAGGGAATCACAGGATTAGATTTTTCGACAGGAAAGTGCCAAGTTTCTCAGCTATGAAATAAATAACATAAAATAAATATCTAATGGTGAAAACCTAACAAAGGCAGTATTAGATCAAGAAAAGAGAAAAATAAAAAGCGTATCCAATAGTGAAAACCTTTCAAAGGCGCTAGAGGATGGGAAACTTGACACTCTTTCGGAGCATTACTAGGGAAGGTCTTCCATTCTAATAGAATCAACAGTAACAGTCAATATAGGTACTATGGAGTGGCCCAAAGTATTGCAACTTGCTGCATCTCTAACAGAAGAGGAAGTACCTGGATTCACAGAATTTCTCAAGAACAATCAAATCAGTTTTACATGGTCCTATGCAGATATGCTGGGATTAGATTGGGATTAGATCCAAATCTCATCATGCATCATCTATCTATCATGCCAGGGGAAAAACCTGTAAAGCAGAAACTCAAAAAATGCATCCACATGTTGCATTATTGGTTAAAGAGGAATTAAAAGAGCTTTTGGATGTTGGATTCATTCGGTCTATTGACTATGCAGAATGGATCTCCAATATCGTACCTGTTTCAAAGCTAGACAGAAGGATTAGAATTTGTACAGATTTTAGGGATTTGAACAAGGCATGTCCTAAAGATGATTTTCCTCTACCAAACATAGATATGATTGTTGATTTGACGATTGGACATGCAATGTACTATTAATGGATGGATTTTCAGGATACAACCAGATAAAGATTGCATTAGAGGATCAAGATAAAACGGCATTCACATGTCCTTGGGGTACCTATTGCTGGAATGTAATGCCATTTGGGCTGAACAATGCAGGAGCTACATACCAACGTGCAATGACAATGATTTTTCATGATATGATGCATACATTCATGGAAGATTACATTGATGACCTCCTCACCAAACCTAACACTAGGGAAGGACACATAGATATCTTATCTAAAATTTTCAAAAGAATGGAACAATTCAAAGTGAGACTTAATGCAAAGAAACGTGTCTTTGGAGTGAAATCTGGAAAGCTATTAGGTTACATTGTATCATAAAAGGGAATTGAGGTGGATCCAACTAAGGTACAAACAATTCTTGATATGCCACCACCAAGGAACATTAGTCAACTACGCTCTCTACAGGGACGATTACAATCCATTCAAAGATTCATTGCTCAACTGGCAAATAAAAGTTTACTATTTACACATCTCTAACACAAGAATGTTCCATTTAAATGGGAGGACAAATGTGAAGCAGCGTTTGATCAGATAAATCAGTATCTAATGAATCCACTAGTATCAATTCCACCAGTGCAAGGTGTGCCTCTTATATTGTATATTTATGCCACGGAAGTATCCTTAGGAGCATTATTGTCACAGGAAGACAATTCAAGAAAGGAGTGAGAAATTTATTACATCAATTGAACCTTGACAAGTCATGAGCTAAATTACACCTTCATTGAAAAATATTTCTTAGAAGTGGTGTTCACTTCTCAAAAGTTACGGCACTGCATGCTAACTCATACAATAAAACTTGTGGCTAAGATTGACCCACTCAAATATCTTCTAAGTAAGGCAACCTTAATTGGTAGGTTGGCTAAATGGGTCATGATCCTGAGCAAATTTGACATTCATTATGTGGATCAGAAAGCTTTAAAGGGACAGGTAATCGTGGATCAAATAGTAGAAGCACCAATGCCAGCAGAACACCCAATAAACATTGGTTTTCTTGATGCTGATGTATTCATAGTAGTTATCAAGTAGTCATGGGCACTCTACTTTGATGGTTCCTACACTCAACATGGTTCAAGAGTAGGGATTCTTTTTGTTACACCTCAAGGACATACAATTCCAAAATCTTATCGGCTAATGTTTCCTTGCACAAACAACATAGTTGAGTATGAGGCATTAGTAATTGGCATGAGAATTGCAATAGACTGGAAAATCACAAAACTTCAAGTTTTTGGTGATTCACAACTTGTTATAAATCAAATCAATGACGAATATCACAATAAATATGAAAAGTTGATACCTTACAAAATAATGGTGGATGATTTCAAGAAATACTTTGTTGATATCAAGTTCATACAGATTCCATGTATTGATAATCAAGCAATAGATGTTATGGCTACAATCACCTCTCTACTCCAGTTGATAGAGAATCAAACACGGTACGATTTCCTCGTGGAACAATTGTTTTCTCCCACCTATGACAATCCAGAAACTCAAATCATTTTCCATTTAACTAGTTCTGATTCTCCCTTGTATGACCAAATTTACACTTACCTAAAGGATACTATGTTACCTTTAGACTTGTCTAGGAATTAGAAAAGAAATTTCATTCGTCAATCATCCTGTTACACCTTAATTGTTGACATCTTATACCATCGTGGTTTTGATGGTACCCTCCTTAGATGTCTCTAACGTGATGAATCTGAAAAGGATTTACAACAGGTACATGGTGGCATTTGTGGGACACACTCAAGTGGACTAACCTTACCAAAGAAACTTGTGAGATTGGGTTATTACTGGTCAACCATGGAGAAGGAATCATTCATCTTTGTGAAGAAATATGCAAAATTTCAAATTCATGGGAATCTCATTCATGCTCCTGCTCAGGAGTTACAACCCTTCACCACAACATGGCCTTTCGCTCAATGAGGATTGGATCTAGTTGGCAAGATACACCCATCATCTTCAAATGGACATAAATTCATCATTACAACCACTGAGTATTTCACTAAATGGATTGAAGTTGTTCCCCTAACAATTGTTACTGGAAAAAAAATTTCTTCATTCATTTTGAACTATATCATCTCTCGATATGGTATTCCTAACTCCATTATCACAGACAATGGAAGACCCTTTAAAAATCAGAATGTTGATGAGCTATGTGAAAGATTTCGCATCCAGCATAGGTTTTCTACACCTTACTATCAACAAGGGAATGGTCAAGTTGAAGCTTCAAACAAAACAATTCTAAAGATTTTGAAGAAAATAATGAATGAAGCAGGTCGTGATTGGCATGTCCAATTAAATCCAGCATTATGGGCATATAGAACAAGTATTTGCACACCAACGGGTGCTACTCCCTATGCTTTGGTCTACAGACCAGAAGCTATTCTACCACTAGAAGTCAAGATTCCCTCACTTTGAGTGTCACTAAAGGGGTTAATCAATGATGAAGACTACAAAGTATCAAGGTTGCAAGAGTTGGAACTACTTGATGAACGGCATCAAACTGCAGTTAATCATTTGAAGGGTTATCAACAAGTTATGTCCCGTAGCTACAATCATTGAGTCAAACCATGAACTTTTCAAGTGGGTGACTTGGTTCTCAAAGAAAACCCTCGTAATCAGCAGGATCGGGAGAAGAAAGGCAAGTTCAAACCTAATTGGTTGGGCCCTTTCGTTATCATTGCAGCATACGGATCATGGGCATATCAGTTTTTAATGTCAGAAGGGGACCTGTTTGAAGATCCAACCAACAACATTCATCTGAAGAAGTTTTATGCCTGAAAATATCAAAAACAATATAAAAAGTCCTGAAAAAAAAAAAAAAGAGCTTAAATGAAAAATGAAAAAAAATCATGGCCTTGATGAAAACCTGGCAAACAGGCATCTTGGTAATAGAAAAAAAATCATAAAATCAGGAAAAAGTGCAATAAAAACAAATGGTGAAAACCTAGCAAACAGACATTGTTTGTGATTTTGTTGGCTCTCTCATCTATTGGGATTCATTCTGCATATTCATCTTTCATCAGCATTACATACATGCCTCTCCATTGCATTCACATCATACAACCTCCTTGAAATGACAAGGATCTCATCATGGCTTGATGAATTAGGGTTATCCTTAGCAATAGTTGTGTCTAGCAGGACATAGAGTACAAGGTCACTAGGGGACAATTCGCTTCTTAGAGCTTTCTGGCAGACAAACAACAAAATGTGTCAAGAATCAAAATATTGGAAACAAAAAACTTGTCCAATTACAATGAGGCTACATGACTGTTTTGACAAATAAACAAATTAGATGATCTTAATCTAAATAAAATGAATGATAAACTTAAAGCATAAGTTGCAATTGTTGTTTTATTTGATGACATCATATCTTTGGAGTGATTCAATGAGGTACTAAACTAGAATCACAAGGAAGGAGTATGATTTTTCTTTGCTTGTTGTCTATAAGCTAACCACTAGTATTGTGCAAATTTTTTGTGGGACATGCTCTACAATGTATCATCGATGATATTTTGGAATTTGCATTAGAAAATGGTTAACTTTTGTTGTTTATGCAAACAATACTTAGGTCATCTTGGTTCAATTATACCTCGATGCTTGTATTAACTTGCTATATCAAATGTCATGAAAGCAGTACTCAAGTCATCATTGGTGCTAACATACCCTTTGATGTTTGTACTAACTTTCAACATATCAAAAGGCTTAATGATGAAAATCAAGCATAGCATGAAATGACAAAAAAAAGGAGAATGGTTCATTACTGCATTCTAGGACTGCATAATTCATTTAGATTTGAATTTTGGGGGTTGTTTAAATAGATTTTTGAGGGTTGGTCAAATTCTCGTATATCTTTTCAAACAAAATTTAAGTACAACTAGACATTTATTGCATCTCATTCCATTATCATTCATTGCATATCATTTCACCAACACTCATTTAGGGTATCATTATTATTGCATTTGCATTTTCCATCATCATTACATTGTTGTTATAATTTTAGTTCATTATATTCATATCATATGCACATTCATTCATTGATAATTCATCACATATTACATCATTTCATAACATTTACATTTGCATTCGCATTCACATCATTTTTACATACATATACATTTATACTAAGGTTGCATCTATTTCATTTCATTTCTTATTATCATTCAGGTTGTCATTTTCATATCCATTACATAATATTATTACATCATTATCATTATTTCACTAATTCATATCATTATTATTATTATCATCATACTACATTATTATTTATATCATGTGCATTACAACCATCCCATTATACATATTACATTTTCATAATCATTTCACTTCATATAACTTAGGTCTCATTCATTTAGTTTACATCATATCATTTTCATATTAGACATATCATCTCAGTAAAAGTATTCACCATTACATCATTACATCTAGCATTCATTTCATTCATTACATACATCATAAAGCAGAATCATTTTAGATTGCATCATCATCATGCTCGAAATCATTTCATCACAATACATCCTGCAATATCATACATAAAATAAAATAAAATTATACACAACATAGCATATACAAAATAAAATGTATACATAAATCATCCATAACACATGTATAATCAAATTGCCACTACATATCATAAATTAATAAATGTGTCGATCAAATCACTGAGGGGCATCTGGCCAAGGCACATGGCTACTATTGCCTCCTGAGGTAGTAGGTCTCATTGGATCTCTGCTCCTTAAGGCTCTGATCTCTTGTCTGGCTGGCTCACCCACACTCCTGGTAGCACTTCTAGTGTGGCTGCGTGAGTGAGTCTGAGACCAAGTACTTGACTGTGTATAGGCAATCCTCCTCTTAGGTGGCATTGCCTCAAAATATCTAATCCTATAATACTTGGCCTCCGGAGTGGTCTCCAATCCCTCTACGAAAACCTCTCCAATAGATGTGCTCTCAACTAATCTCAGGAGTCTCTTAGCTACCCCCTCAGCCAGTATGCATCTCTCCCTAAAGTTGTCTCACTCTGATTTGAGCTGGTCTACTTGTGGTTCAGGAGGTGGTGGTTGTGCCATCTGTGCCTGTAACTGGCTGATAGTCACCTGGGCTTGCACTAACTGACTCTAAAGAGTCTGAACCTCTGCCTTCAAGGTATCAATCTGTCCCTATGTGGGAGCCTTGATAATGATCCGTGGATCTGAAGTACTTGGCTGATCCACCACTCTCGATGTTTGCGGCCTCGTACTGAAGGGTACATCAAAGAAAAACCTCTGCCCTCAACTCCCACCACCTCCATCACCTCCGTCATCACCACTATCCCCTGAGTCATCTGACTCCTCCTCCTCCATCTCCTCATCCTCCTCATCCTCCTCATCCTCCTCATCCACATCCATGGCTACCCCACCTATATCATCGACCTGTGCCCCTGCCTCTACTGGTACCTATGCTTGTGCCTGACCCTGTGGCCGATGTCGTGCTCACTATATCGCTGGTCCTCCCAATAATGGAGCAGGATCCTCACAAATGGTAAATCTAGGAAAGGGATGTGTGTAAAAATATGTTGCATACTCATATGTCATCCCTGCATCTATCACCTCTGGATGTATAACCCAAAAATCTGGTTGTAGGTCTAGATACTTTGCTTTCGCAACGTCAATCGTCACAACTGGACCCCACTTTGGCACATCCTCTCGTCGCTTGGCATAGTGTGCCACACCTTATGGAATCATCTACACTAATCCAAACTACCTCAGAACCCTCATCGCTAGAAACTTCTTAATAATAAATGGAGTCTACCCAATCAGGTACCTCGATCTCGTGTAGTAAGGCAACTCTATATCATCCGCCTCCCATGGATCACAATCCAGATACGGTCTCTAGATGATTGTATCCAAATCATCTATCATGTGTCGCCAATACTCTAACTTGCCCAACCTTGGCTGGACAAGGGGACCTATGTAGGCATAAACATACAAAAACCCAAGGGGATGATCTCTCCGAACAATGGGATGAGTAATGGAAAAATGCTCCCATGCAAATATCTATAAAAGAGTAACTCCACAAGAGAGACTCTTCCCATCTGTGAATACGACCTGATGAAGATCGTGGTACAAATGAGCAAGCATACACGATCCCCATGCATATCTAGTCCGATGGAGAAGCATGTCCTCTAGGATCCTGCCCCAACCAACTGATAGTCCCTTTTCCCTACGATCAGGAAAAAGGAAACCACTGATGAATCCTACTAAAATTGAAGGCAGTGGGGCATAGCTCTCCACCATCTCCTTCCAGGGAATCTCATATCCAGAGACATCAGGATCCTGGAAGACTCATCTCAAAGCATCGGTCCCTCTAGTCTCCTTGTGATCATAGATAACAAACTCACCAACTATAGGAATACCCAGGATCCTGTACACTTCCTTCGGAGTCACGGTAATCTCTCCAGTGGGAAAATGAAAGGTGTTATGCTCGCTATGCCACCTCTCAGCTAAGGTTGTCAAAAGTGCTTTGTTGATCCTATACTACAGGATCCTCAATAGTGGACTCAAACCACACTGGTATATCACCTCTAAATCAGCCAGGGACAGTTGAGGAATCATCTCCCATGTCTGAAGAAATCTCTCCCTAATATGGAGGAGGTTAAACTCCTCCTTTATGACATTACAAGCAATCATGCAAATCAATTAGCAAGGAATATATCAATCAATCAGTACATCAAGCAAGTTCAATCAAATCAAATCAAATCTTATTTGTTTTTTCAAGTAGGAAGGCAAGTAAATTTTCATCTATTTTGTCTTTCAATCGCGAAAGCAAATTTATCATCAATCTTTACTATTTGTTTTTCATATCGCATGGAAACAAATTTATTAGTCAATTGACTCAACATCATTGCTATTTGTCTTTCAAACAAGAAAGAAAATTTATTAGACCTATTTTTTCTTCAAACACAAAGACAAGTTGATCAAATCAAGCTAGTTTATTCATGATGTTATTCAAAAGCATAAAATCAATTGTCTAATTTAACAACAATCATCGAGCACTTATCAAATTTTCTTCAAATTTTCAAATTCGGGAAAAGTTCATGGATGCGCTAAAATAGTCAATCAATGCACTAAATCATGGATGCGCAACTTTAATCTATGGATGTGCTAAAATAGACATTGGATGTGCTAAACTATCTATGCGCTATTTTATCAAGTGTATGTGCTAATCTAGCCTATGCGCTAATCTAATATCCTACGTGGGTAGTTTTTCTTGGATGCGCTACTTTGTTTTTCCTATGCACCATTTTACCCTATGCGCTATTCTATGCATCTATGTGTGACTATTTTGCATCTATGCACTACTTTGTATGCGCTATTCTATCTCACCTATGCACTAAACTAGGCTCGCATGCACTGAACTACAATCCTGTGCACTAAAACAGAAAATTCAAAAATCAAAAAAATTAAAAAAGCATTCAAAATTCAAAAAAGAGGATATGATTCACTCACCGGAGGTCCATATGCGACTGGTCTCTGATACCAGTGGGCTCACTCGAATAGGTGGCACTCGTAATGGATTGACATTGCAAATATCTCTCTCAGAGCTCTAAAAATTACTATAAGTTACCGCTCAAATGACAAATGACTTTTCACCTTTTCCACCTTTTAAGGGGGTAAAAAGTTTGAAAATATTCAATTTTTTGCAAAATAGAGCACTATTTCGAGAGTTAAATCGCTAATTTTTCTTTAAAAATCATTTCAATTCTTTCATCATGCGATTTATCTCTCGAGGGGGCATATAACATCATCAGTCAATTTTTCAAAATCAGGGGCAAAATTTTCGTTATTTGAATTTCTCTTTGAAGCAATGCGTAAAACACATCACTTCAAAGAGGGAAAAATGTACACATCTAAAAATGGTCATGGTTAATCAAACCTGTTAATTAATTAAATATGAATTATTTAATTAATATTTTTAAGTCATCTACATATAAATAAACTTAATTATTTATTTATATTGTTCATTTTTCAAAAATTCTTCTAGTTTAATTAAATAAATGTCATTTTTCCTCTTAATTGAATTAAATAAATTTCATAATTTATTTATTTAATTATCATTTTAATTTCTAAGTTTGAAAATTTAAATTCAAACAATGGAATATTCTTTCTTCACCTCGCATTTAAATTAAATATTATATATTTAATATCTTTTCACCCCACTTAATTAAATATTGTAAAATATTTAATTACTTATCTTTTTCACTTCTTACACATAATTAAATATTAATTATATAAATTATGGAAGCTTCCATTTGCACATGTCACATGAAATTAAATAAATTTATTTATTTAATTGAGCAATTATCCTCAAACTTCAACCAAAATTCATAAATGAAAGTAAATACCATGTTTGTCTCCATTTTTGAATGAGGATGGTCTTGTGGGTTGAAAACATTCTTCCACTTTCCTCCCAACCTTCCATCTTTCTCTCAACCTTTCCATCTCTCACCGTTCATTTTGACAAGTTTGAATTTCAACCATTGATCCTCACCAACTAGATTCTTGCCTTCGAAAAATCTATAAATATAGCCCTCTCGTAAGTAGATTTGATCCTAGATTTCATGTGTTGTTACTATAGTTGCATTCGAACTAGCATATCAGCATTTTAGCAAATCATAGCATCATAGCATTTCAAATTTCATAGCTTAAATCATATAGTCATGCACATGCATTTTCAATTAATCTCATTCTCCTAAGCTGCCATTTCAACAAGTTGTTGCTTACACAACTGAGAGCCAGCAACTTAATCAAATCTTTTGAGATAGAGGACAATGTGACGAATTTGAAGAAGTTGTTGTCATTAGAGTTTGCATTTATGTTTTCTAATTAGCTTTCTTTCAATATAATGTCTTATTGGTGTGTCAGTTTACCTCTTAATTAATCTACATATTTTAATAGCACACAACAAATTTATTTAATCGATCTTATTTAAATGGACCATGAAACTAGTCTATTTTTATAGAGGTGAATTTAAATTTTCATAGGTTGAGATCCTTTTACATCATGAATATTTTAGTGACAAAAGGCAAGCAATTTTCTTACCCATGATTATGGTTATGAAGAGAAAATAAGTGAAAATATATTATGAGGATATTATCTTATGATATAACATAAATTACAAATTGAAATTGATGTGTAATTTGAAGAAAATATATATAAATGTCATGAAGGGAAATGTCCATAGTTAGTCTAGAGTAAAAAATAAACTAAGTTGAATGAATAAATTTAAATTGAGAATGAGTAAGAAATAGCTATAATAATATTTGTGAAAATTAATTTAGAACTAATAATGTTTGTAGGGTAATTGATAATATATGTAATCATAACTAGGACCATATAAAATTGTGATATATTAGAATATTAGCATTTAAGATAAATTTGCAAGTTCAATATGGTAATGAAAGTTAAATTGTATAGTTTATGATTAAATGTCTATATATTAGTTAGAATGGATGTACTTGGTAATAATAAATTGGTTTCAAAATAAGGAATTAAAGTAATATGGATGATGTAACCCCACATCTCTATCCATATATCTCATTTTAACTAAGATGAACTAGACTTATTAAGTTACATTATACACTATATAAATATTACTATACTTAATTATGGTGGTTGGGTATAATTTATTTGATTATTATTTGATATGATGTACCCACGTCCTACTATGAGGGATATAGCTATGTATATCTTTCAAACATAGGGCTCGATCATATATTCTTCGAGAGGAGCCCCAAATACTACTATTGGATTAATAAGTGGAGAAACCCTAATAGTAAGATAAGGTGGGCATGATAGAAATATTTGAATTGATGTTGGAACAAATTTTATAAAAGAGAAGCTTGAACAGGTAGTGGAGTTGGCTTGGGTCATGGGTTTTCTCCCTATTGGTTTCTATTTCGACTCTAGTCCCAAGTTTTTCTAGTTGGGACTGACTTGCAAGTTGTTGGGTCCCCTCGTAGGGGACTAGTCTCACCTTAGCTTGCCTTGTTGGGCATTGGGATGAGTCACAGGGATACCCCTGTCATTAACAACAAAAAAATTCCAAGAGAGAAGGGTGAGTTGGATTAAACATATTAGGATATGTTGCATTGGGTTGTTTTAAAAAATGCTTGATAACTTATGCATTATGAAAAAAAGAAAACAATATAAAAATCACCAATTGTATTTGAAAATTAATGTGTAAGGGGTGAAGAATGAGTGGAAAACATATTTAAGAACTCATAGAAATAATTTGAAGAAGTGTTTCATATGAATGAAATTAACTAAGTATATTATTATTTAAAGGATTTGAAAGAGAAGACATAGGTTCATTATAATATATAATGTATATATAGAATATTCCACATTTTTTTTAGAATGCTTTATGTTGAATTTCTTAGAAAATAGCATATATATGTATATTATAATAATAATACATATTACGGCATACAGAAAATTCATCGTCAGCAATTCACTGATGGAATATTCACTATCAGCAATTCACCACCATGGAAAATTCACCGACGGAAAATTCACCGCTAAGTAAAATTCACCACCAGCAATTCACTGAGGTGGAAAATTAACTGCACTAATATTTTTAATAAAATAATTTATTTTGAAATATATATTAAAAAATATTAATGTGGTTAATTTTCCACCACGGTGAATTTTACTTGGCGGTGAATTTTCCATGGCGGTGAATTTTTCATCGATGAATTGTTGGTGGTGAATTTTCCTAGAGCCACATATTATTCCTAGAGCCACATATTACATGTATAGAAAAATTATTATCAATAGGAGTATTCAAATGTGAGCATCATAAACTTCTTGAATCTAGTGAACATTGTATATGAAAGCCTCAACAACCTTTATTTTCTTGTATTCTTTAAAATCCTCATGTTCAATGTATCCTAGAGAAGGGGTTCAAGGAGGTGTATGATCATATTTATGAGGGGTATCAAGAGGAAAAAATTATGGGAGGAAGTGAGTAAGGGTTGAGGAGGATAGGGATTAGTATAAGAATCAAGACCAAAGATGCAAGGGTGGAGGATATGAGCAATGAAACATAATTAAATAAGTAAATGGATAACTAACCAATTTAAAAATGAATGCAATTCTAATTTGACATAAATTAGAATTAGAAATGTAATTCAAATGAGTTCATTATCCAATGTAACAATATAAAATAAATTTGTCTTAATTTAAGTGTGATAAATTAGATCAAATAGATGACATCATAGAATGGATAAAAGAGCCTATTTTTTTATAACATGATCACATGAGATTTCATTATCCATGTCCATATTCATGTACTAGTGTGAGGGATAGCTACATGTATACCTTTCAAACTATGAATCCTATCAATAGGTTGTGTAATTTGAGCATAAGGTAAACTCACATCCTCATCTCATCTTATTATATCTAGTTAGTTTCAGGGTTTAGGGTTGAGGATTTAGGGTTTAGGGTTTTAGGGTTTTAGTTTCTATATCTATTTTGTTTTTGGTTATTATATATTTAGGAGATATTATTCTTTACAAGAGATCATCTTATTATATCTTGTTAGTTTCAAGGTTTGAGTTTTAGGGTTTAGGGTTTAGGGTTTTAGTTTCTATATCTATTTAGTTTTTTGGTTTTTATATATTTTAGGAGATATTATTCTTTACTAGTTTATTGTACATCCATTATTTTGATTTCATATATTTACAAATGGGTTTTATGAGCTATAAAATTCATCTTAATTATGAAAATTAAAATAACCTAAAATATAAACCATATTTCAAACTATAAATATCAAATTATATATCCAAAATGTAAACCATAATTACAGACTATAAATGTTAAATATATAGCAAAAAAACCACAAATCGTAACCTAGAGGTTGCTAAAATTCACTAGGTGGAGGGGAGGAGGTGGTAAGCACTATTTTGAGGTGTAAATAGCTCTGAAAATGGGTACCCATTTCACCTTGGTCACTCTTAATTTGTAAAAGTGTAGGAAAAAATGACTTAACAATAATTTTATAAAATTAAATAGCTTCACAAAATAGGTACCCATTTCTAAATGGGTACCCATCCCAAGAATGGGTACCCAAAGCATAATAGGTACCCGTTTTAATTTTAGGCTCAAGATCCCGTTCCTAAATGGGTACCCATTTCTATCAATATTTTCTTTTTCTTGAAGCTTCCCCTCTTTGTGGACCCATCCTCTTCCACTTACCCACAAGTGTATTATAACCCTTTGATTATTGAATACATTGATTTTCTTTGAAATATAAGTTTTTTCTCCCAAAATAGGTTTACCCATATGTATAAATATCTTTGTTATGATGTATTTTTTGTGTTTATTTCCTTGGAACTATACACTAATTTAATAAGAGGCACACCTCTTACTATCTAATTTTAGGAATCATATTACACACCTCTTTTGATATATTAGAGTAGGAGTCATATTACACACCTCTAGTTCCTTTCAATCACATACTAAGAGTCACACTAGGGACACATTAACCTTTCCTAAACTATCTTGATCCATGTTACCATGAGGGACTTATTGCCTTTCCTTAATCATTGTATGTTCATGCTCATAGGTGCCATAATGGGAATATATGCTTTACCTAAGATCTTATGTACTAGCATAGGTGTTTCTAGCCATTGAGGGCCACATCACCATTTTTCATCTGCCTTACATTGGAGGAAATTATTTGCATTGATATTATCTCTAGCCCATGTGCTTAGCATGCTTAATATTTGAAATATTTAATATTTTTCTATATTATAGATAGAGTGAACACCAAAAAATTACATGTTGTAACTGGTATGCAGTACTATTGTATGAGTCTATACAATTTTAATATGTCTTAATCCTTTCTAATTACCTTTTACAATGTATATGCTACCCTTTCTTCACAATGTATACATAAGATTACAAAAAAATTTAAAAAAAAATTGGGTTTCCTTGTGTTTTGCATACATTACCCATCCATATACTGTATTTGCATACATTAACCATTCATAATGACACATCTATATAGCAGTATTTTATACAGTTTCTTATTCCTCATTGGTAGGATCCATGTATCAAGCTCTTCATTACTAAGAGAGTTTATACTACAAAGATTTCTTCATTGTTAAAATCTTCTTTTTTAAAGCATACCTAAACCTTCTATGTCGGATCCCTCTTTTGATACCTTTTCATTAAATTCTTTCTAAAATTCATGTAATTCTCTCAAGAAAATATTTGTACTAGGCTGCCCCACCTGCCAAGTATGCCCACATCTAACCTCCTTCATGTTGATTCTTACCATTCCTTCTTCGAGCAGCTTGAAGAATTTGGATTTGGAAACTTGAACAACTAAATAAACTTACATAGCAACATTATAAAGTGTGAATATTTTAACAAACTCAGTAAGTGCTCTCCTATTTCCTTTAAGTTTCTCATCGTTCCTTGCTTTCTATAGAACCCATACGATTTCAGTAGATAGACAAAGCCAAAACAAAAAGAGTTCTTTTCCCATTTTATTATTCATCATTAATAAAATTTTGTCTATTTTAATCTTTCTATTATTTTCCCAAATGCATCGTCCTTCACAAAAAAGCTTCCAAATCTCTTTTACATATAAATGGTCAAAGAAAATGTGATTAAATGTTTCTAGAATCCTATAGATATTGCAAATCTCAATATCTTTAGAGTTTAATTTGTAAGGGAGTTTCTCGAAGATTAGAATCCATCTGAAGCAAGCCTTTCTTAGCCCTAGACTATTTATCCAATTAAATTTGAACACTTTGGACCATTCATTTTTACTTAGTTTAGTTCCCCAAATCCTATTTACATGATCAATGAATTCCTACTGACTAGCAAGAGAGTTGTAAATTGTTTTAGCATTAAATTTCAAGAGTTGGATTCCATCATGCCATTAAAAATCTTGGAATTACTTTGGATTGAACTTGCAATCCACTAGGAAGATCATATCCCTATAAGCTTCCTTTATTACTATGTGTTTTCTCCAATTAGGTGTGGGTAGATTGAACTCCCTGCTTAATTCATTTGATTCTTTTAGATATCCATTTTTAGGATGTCATTAAAGTATTTGATGCCCTTATGGGCCCAACTCTTGGTTTAGAACCCTTGCAATAGTGTCAGAGGCTTCCCTTTGTGTTCAAGGTTCCACCATATGGATCTATGGGCGGACACCTTATTGTTCTTAATATATTGATGGTTTGTAAGAAATATTTAATATTATTAAATTAGGTGACACATTTATTAAAATAATCATTTAACATTATTCTTATGCTTGCATGACCATATTACTTTTCCATTTCATGTGCTAATTTCCTATCTCCTCTAGTTACTTTCATTTTATTGGTGCAACCAATTGAAGCAAGTATATCATGTCACTAATTCTTCTATATTAATATTTCAAGAAATTATAGGTGCCAACATAGAGACCCATGACATCCAAATGGATATTGATCACATGAAATGATAGTGTATGATATGGCATATTGTCCTATGGCTACTATACGAGGTGAAGCATCACCTCATCACTCTCCATATTATTAAAATATTTTTAACCCAACTATCTCTCTCTCTCCCTCTCTCTCTCATTATCATTGGTAGTTAATTCAACTTTTAAAAATATCTGTATCTTTGCTTTTGTGACATAAGCTACTCATTGCCCATATTTTCTCCATTTTTTTTTCATGGATCACTCATGTTTAAGGAGGACCACACATAATGAGATCTAGTGGGTTTCATTAATTTACATGGATTTCAATCCTTTTATGTATAAATATTTACTTTACATGCATGCTTGTGAGTGAGCTCATTTACTTTAAGATATAAATGCATGATAACAATCATATACACCTCAAAGTGGCGGGGAAACGTAATAGTGAAAATTCCATACCCACGTCAATTCCCATTTGGTTTTGGGAAAATTTCAATGTTATAACATAATACACTTACAAATCAACATGGTGTAATCTTTTGTAAATTGAGCTCATAGCCAAATCCTTTACCCATCCCCATTTACATTTATTAGATCACTTATTTGATCTTATCTTACATGTATTTGTACATATTCTTATACATTATACAATTATTTTATTCATTTACTTAATCCCATACATTCACTTATTTCCTTGATTTTAATACTTTTAGGTTTTGGGTAATCCCATGCCATGCAAATTTGGGCCCCATATTCAAAAATTTAAATTCAAATTTTACTAACCCCATCCATTTAGTTTGTACCATGATCCAACTTGCTGTTGATTTCACAAAATTTATTGCTTTGTCTTATTATTTAAAGACACTCAATGTGCATCCATTTATCATCTTAAAACATCTAATCATCCTAGCACTTCACAGAGAATTTATTGTGGAAATATTTTAATTTGGAGCACTATAAAGAATCTAATTTGCATAAAATTTGTCTAAAATAGTTGCAATGATTGAAGAATATTGTCTTCAATGATTTCCATGACCATGAAGCTTTTCTAATCAAGGTACTTGACCTAGGCGAATAGAAATCATTTCATTCAACAATTTTTCCAATATATTTTTAAATATTGTGAGTCCTTAAACTTATCATAGAGTAAATATCATGATGAATTTAATCACTTTACTCCACTACCAACATGATCACTTCACATGTTACATATCACTTCTACACAAAGGTTCATTTCCATAGTAGGAAGGAATCATGTTGCAAGACATAGAATTTGCATAGATCAAGTTTGTAGAGTGCTATAATTTCAAGATAAAGTTTAAAAATTGATCATTCTTTTTTAGTCCCAAGACAAGTGAAGTTCACCCTTGTACATTAGATTTATTCTTCTCTACCACTCCTAAGTATCTTAACCATAACATTTAATTTTTAAAATTAATATCTTAATATTTAACCTTAACTCAATTTTATTGTTGAGTGCATTAATTAATTCATCTAAATAACATATTCGAAAAAAATATTTTACTTCAGAATATAAGAATTTTTTATATTTAATAATATAAATTATTATTTTTTAAATTAATATATAGCTTTTACATTAACATTTTAAATTGGACTTTAAGGCCTAATTACAATAAAATTTATGAAATAAAATACTAAAGCTCATCCCTTTGTTCTTTAGAGAGTTTATTACTCAAAGAAGACATTACATCATTACATGCCATTAGTGGATGATCACAAAACATCTGCTAACATGCAGATCGAAGCCTTCAACCTTGGCTCTCTAATTATACTCTATTCTTATTCTCTATTCTTCAAGCTTTTTGCTCGTTCTTCCTATTTTGGCGGCCTTGTTCACTTTCATGTCTCTGACTGCCTCCTCTCTATTCTGACCAACAACTCCTTCTATCCTGACCGTGCCCCTTTTCCTCTCTCTCACTCTGGGGTTATTCCTCTCCTTCTCGGGCTCACTCTCTCTTTTTTCGCATATGGTGTCTCTTTTCTTTCATCTTGCGATACCAACCGTTCCATCTCCCAGCGCCATCATTCTACATTCCCCTAAAACGACATCAGGAAACAGTCATTAAAACTTCCTTGCAGGAAAACGGTCCATCAGTAACTGTCATTTCCAAGACGGCCTATTGAAGACACATACACATGCCATAAAACAATTGGTCAAACCTACATGAGGGATCCCAGGTCACTGTCAACATATCGGTCTATCAGGGAGACTTGTTAAGTCCCACCGAGTAAATAGTCTCATCAGTCCATCGATGAGACAACCTAAAGAGTCTTGCCAACAATGTAAAGTCCCACCGATACATGCTTGTCGATCTATCATTGAGACTACTGTTAGGGTTCTGCCAATTGTATAGTGTTCCACCGACGAGATAACGTTATCGTTGTATTGTTGGGACAAAGCATGTGGTCTTGATGATATAGCCAAGTCACACCGACAAGAGAATGTAATCAGGCTGTCAAGGAGACAAGGTATAAGGTCCTGCCGAAGTAACCAACTCTCGCCGATAGAATACATAGCGCCTACACAAGAAATGTTATCAGGCCATCGTGGGAACTGTGGGTGAGGTCTCACTGACAATGAAGATTCATGTCGATAAAGATTTGAAGCATTGCATCGAGCTATTGAGGGAATGCCAACTGATGTCTCGCCGAAATCACACAGCCTCGTTGATGACAGTTATAACTTTATGTCAAGCTATCGATGAGATAGCCTTGAGTCTTCTGCCAAAAATGTATGATCCCATCGACGATACAAAACTTAGCGTATGTCCATCGAGGGGGATGCCAACTAAAGCCCCATTGAACACAAGATGTCCCCCATCCCTACGACACTTGAAAGTGAAGTTCTTACTTTTTTGTGCATATTTTATGTGATGAATACCAACTGAAATCCCATCAAACACAAGATGTCATACTGAAAATAAAGTGGCTCCAACTTACATCAAAATGCAAAAATACTAGATATGAAAATAAAATATATTTTTGGGTGATGCGGGATCACCTACGGATTCGGATGCTCTTACATCAGACACACCAGCTAAAAATTTTGTGAGAATAGGCTCACAAAATGGAGCTGAGTAGTAGAACTACCCTTCCAAGTTGTGAACAAATTGCAGCATGCTCCAATGTTGAAACTGGTACCTACAAATTATTTATTTTTCCCCCTCTTCCAGCATCTTGTCGGAACATTCACCATCATTCGCCAATAACTCTACAATCCATTCTTTTCTCTTCTTGTGGACTCATGTCCACCATAGTCTGACCTCCTCCACCAAATACTCTTCACTCTTCTCCTCTCTTCCGTGGGTTCAAACCCATCTCTAACCGACCACCTCCATCAAAAACAACTTGTAACAATTTCAACCAGCTTTATACATAACCCCATACCATCTACAATATCTATTACACATTTGTGCTTGCCAACACTCTTATCTTCCATCATTACAGCTGAAAAAAATATTCTTACTAAACAAATTTACCTTTTCTTTGTTCACCACTACATCTTGCATTTCCTCATCTTCACCAACCACAACATCATGCTCTACTGCTGCAATCATTTCTTGCACCCTCATTTCTCTTACTCTCTCCACTATTTCAATTCCATCCTCTTCTACAACATCTACAATCCCAACTATATTTTCATTTCTCGTAACTGCAAACTTTTCCTTCCACTCATTCACTATTACCGAATCCTCTTCCACCTGTGCAACCTTGATTGTAATTTATTTCCTTTCCTTTGGAAACTTTTGTACAAGGACCTCTTCTTCCTCTCTAGTCTACATATCTATTGCAGCCAACTCGTTCTCCTTTGTATCCTTCAAAATATTCTCAACCACTTCTTTTTCACCTCCTACAACTTCTTCCACCTTCTTGGGAATTAGCCCGCCACTAACCGTCCTCCTCCTCCAAGAACATTTTGACCAATGTTCATTCACCACACTCATTCCTATAGTGACAACAAAACCAGGGAAATTAAATATTTCCATTACTCCATCTTCTACACCTATTTTCTCCTCTTTAATCTATCTTCTTGCCATATTCACATAATGGATTTTCTTGGCCTCTGCTGCAACTTGTCTTTCCTTTGCAAGACTTATAACTTCATTGTGTCCCTCATGAATTGCTCCAAATTTTTTGTTCCTCTCTTCCTCCACACCCCCAACCAAGCATGCTCTTTCCAATTCAATCTTCTCTTCCTCATCCTTTTGCACAAGGATTTCTGCTTTGATGTCATGGACTTGACGTCTTGCTACACTTTCTTTTTTATCTACAAACAAAACATTACAAAAGAGGTTATAAAAATTATGAGCCTCCAAAGAATCTCCACCATCAACATCTTCTCTTAGTGCAACAAACTACTTCTTCTCCATCAAATTTTTATTTTTTTAGTTGTCAACAATTCATTGATTCTCCTCATTTCTTATGTCAACAAAGTGACATCCTTCCCTTCACTAATCTTCTCATCCAATTTAGGAATCTTCAAATCCATCACCACATCTTTGTACCTTGCAACATCACAATCCTCTGCTGCTACATGCTTCACCATCCATACTTTACTTCGCACATTGTTGGGCGGTCATCCCTTTACCATTGCTCTTTTTCCAAGCTTTGTTTTCAACTTCAAATTATCTTCATACTCAAGTACCTTGTCATGTACCCCTGCTACAATCTTTCCTTGACATTTTGTTGCCACTAATTCCCCATTTTCCTTATTTTCATCCTTCAAAGGATGTTCCACCATTGATCTCTCACCTACTACAACCTTGATATTGATTTCTCCTGTCACATACTCCCTAGAGCTTACTGCAACAACTAATCTCCTCTCATTCACAACTTCAATTATTTCTTCGAGTGCTTCTCTTTCCCCTTCTCCTATCATCTTTAAGGTCTCTTTCTTGACCTTCCCCCTACCTGCATTCACATTCTTTAACATATCATTAGTACATAAATCAAGAGACCAAATTTTCTCCTTGAATTCCTCTTTTCTGGACACTTTTCTCTCATCACTTTCCGCTTCAAGTGCTCTTTGTTGCACTTCCTCTTTGTTCTTTCCTGTGACCAAAATATCATTAGAAAGATAATATTTTTCCAAGGCATCCATTCTTGCCTCAATCCTTTACAACTCTTCACGGAGCTTTCAGTTCTCCACTTTCTTCCAATACTCTTCCCAAAATGGGATTATAATTGGTCTCCTCATGACCCATCTCTTCCTTTTATTTGAAGAAACCTTCTCACTATCTCAATCTACAACTTTTGCAATCTGCACACATACACAATTTCTAGAGCTAATGCTCTCTGCATTTATAGGTACTCCCTGCAACACTCTCACCACCATCCTCTACCCGAGATTCTAGAAGATGCTCCTCTTCCTCTTCCATGTCCTCTTTGTGCCATTTTACATAAGTCCTTTGTAGTTGTAGGTCATCTTTCTCTACTCACTTACCCACAAAAAATTCTCTTCAAGACTTCATAATATCTTTGACACTTCCTCCATGAGAAAACCTACTCTGATACCACTTGATGTAGTCGACATCGGAGGGCCTTGTTAGGCTATCCAATCACACAGCCAACTCATACCACTACACAACTCAGATTGCACAACCAAATACAAAACAAAACTCGGATATTTTATTACTCAAAGTAGAAATTACATCATTACATGCCATCAGTGGTTGATCACAAAACATCTGCTAACATGCAAATTGAAGCCTTCAACTTTGACTCTCTAATTGCACTTTATTCTTCTTCTCTGTTCTTCAAGAGTTATTCTCGTTTATCCTATTTTGGCTGCCTTGTTCACATTTTGTCTCTAGTCACCTCCTCTCTATTCTTACCACCACCTTCTTCTATCCTAACCGTGCCCCTTTTCCTCTCTCTCACTCTCGAGTTCTTCCTCTCCTTCTCGAGATCTCTCTCTCTCTCTCTTTTCTCATATGGTGTCTCTTTTCTTTCATCTTGTGAGACCAACTGGTCCATCTCCCAGCACCATCATTTTGCATTCCCCTGAAATGAAATCAAGAAATAGTCATTACAACTTCCCTACAACAAAACGATCTCCATCAATAACTGGCATTGCCAAGATGACCTGTTAAAGACACATACACATGCCATAAAACCATTGGTCAAATAGCCATGTGGGATCCCACATCACCATCAACATATCGATCTATCGTGGAGACATGTTAAGTCCCACCTATATACACCTAAAAATGGTCACATTATAATAAGTTTGGTAATTAATTAAATAAATTCAGTCTACATATAAATAAATTTGATAATTTATTTATATTGTTCATTTTCTACATTCTTCATCTTAATTAAATAAGTTTAGTTACTTATTTAATTTAATCATTTTTTTCATTTCTTCTTAATTAATTAAATAAGTTTTACAATTTATTTAATTTAATTATCACATTGCTTTATTTTGAATAAAATAAATATTCTTCATTTTCCAAATCATAAAATCATCTTTAAATCTTCTAAAAAGCCATCTCACTTATAATTAAATATTTTAAATATTTAATTAGAAACTTCTTATCCACTTTTCACACATAATTAAATATTTTAATATTTAATTGTGGAAGCTTCTAAATTCACATGTCACATGAAATTAAATTATTATTTAATTGATGAATTATCTTCAACCACCAAAACTAACTCGTAACTAAACTTGACAAATGGCAAGTTTCCTCTATTTTTGAGTGAAAGGTTTTGTGGGAAAGAAACATCTTCCTTCTTTTTCTCTAGCTTCCATCTTTCTCTCCAACTTCTCCATCTCTCACTATTTATCTTACTAGACTAAATCTCAACCATTGATCTTTGCCAACTAAGTTTTTTCCTCCAAAAATTGATAAATAAGACATCCTGGCTCTTTGAAAATTTTGGAACTATATGCATAACGTGAGAACTATAGCACAACATTCTAGTATTCAAACATCTTAGCACAGTATCTTAACTGTTATCATCTTAGCATAAATAATTATGGTAGACTAGTTTGCATACTCTGTTCTTAGTTTCATTATCATAATTTCATTATCTCACATCATTTAGCATAAGAATGTATTTTTCCTATCATTCCATTCTCTAGGTTGTCATTCTATTGAGCTTCTTCTTATACAATTTGAGAGCAAGAAGCTTAAAATGAATCCTTGGAGATAGAGGTCAATGGGATGGATATGAAGAATCTGCTGGGTTTGAAGTTTGTTTAGTTTTAAATTAGATTCTTTGATATAATGTTTCATTGGTCTGTTGTTTAACTTATTTTTTGTTTCCACATATTTACACACACACCATCAACTAAATAGTCTCATCGGTCCATCGATGAGAAATCCTGAAGAGTCCCACCGATAATGTAAAGTCTCATCGATACAGGCTTATCGATCTATCGTTGATATTGCAATTAGGGTTCTGTCGATAGTATAGTGTTCCACCAACGAGATAGTGTTATTGTTGTATTGTTGGGACAAAGCATGCAGTCTTGCCGATATAGCCAAGTCACACCAAGGAGAGAATATAAGCGGGTTGTCAAGGAGACAAGGTATAAGGTCTCGCCGAACTAACCAACTCCCACTGATAGAATACATAGCTCCTACACAAGAAGTTTTATAGGGCCATCAAGGAACTATGGGTGAGGTCTCACCGACAATGAAGAGTCATGTCGATAAAGATTTAAAGCATTGCATCGGGATATCGAGGGAATGCCAACTGATGTCTCTCTGAAATCACACAGCCTCACCAAGGATAGTTAGAACTTTATGTTGAGTTATTGATGAGATAACCTTGAGTCTTTCACCAAGAAAGTATGATCCCACCGATGATACACAACTTAGCATTAGGCCATCGAGGGGGATGCCAGCTAAATGCGTACCAAACACAAGATGTCATTCCCATCCGTATGACACTTGAAAGTGAAGTTATTACTTTTTTGGGCATCTTCTATGTGATTAATACCAACTGAAGTCCCATCAAACACAAGATGTCATATTGAAAAGAAAGTGGCTCCAACCTACATCAAAATGAAAAAATATTAAACATGAAAAGAAAATATATTTTTGGGTGATGCAGGATTGCCTATGGACCTAGGTGCTCCTACATCATAATCCGACTTTACATGGTGTATTAGATGGTTTACAATCAATTATATTAATTTTTTTCATACATCAAGAGAATTTTTTTTTTGAGAAAGCATGATCCTTCCTTCTTCTTGCCATACTTGCATACCCAAAAATTAGTGCATCAACTCTAGATCAATTATTTCAAAAGCTTGTTTGAGTTGATCCTTGGTTATTTTAATATTGTGTGTGTGATCTCCTGCAATAATCAAGTCATCCACATATAATACAATAATGACAAATTTATCATCACTATATTTTACATAGACATCTGGATCAACTTTACTTATTTTAAATCCTGCATCTATAAAGTACTGATTTATTTTGGAGCTTGCTTAATACCATATAATGATTTTTTTAATCTAAACACTAGATTTTCTTCACCACTTTTAACAAATCATGGTGGTTGTTGCATGTAAATTTCTTCTTTGAGATCACCATGTAGAAATGCACTTTTTTCATCCATTTGAAAAAAATTCCAACCAAATTTTGTAGCTAAAGCAACTATTGTATGAATTAAACTCATTTTAGCCACTTGAGAAAAGGTTTTAGTATAGTCAATACCTTCCATTTGTGAGAAGCCTTTAGCTACTAGCCTTTTCATATATTTCTCAATAGCTCCATTTTATGTGAACTTTGTTTTGTAGGTCCACTTATAGCCAACCACACTTTTACCTTTTGGAAGAGTTGTCAATTCCCAAGTTCCATTTTTCATCCAAGAATTGTACTCATCTTGCATTGTTGCCTCCCATTCTTCTTTTCCCTTTGCTTCATTGTATGTACTTGGAGTGTCAACCTGCATCACCCTATTCATAAGAGCATAGTTAGCAAACATATTTCTAGGACCTTCCATGTAGACGTCTTGAATTCTTCTAGTTTTTTGTGTTTTCATCATCACTTTCACTTGATTCTTCAACTTGTGTTCCTTCTCCTCTTGCAGAAGATTGCACACCTTGATTTTGATCATTAGTATAAGTAGACTTATCTTCTTCAATCAAGATTGAAAAGTAAGATAAAGTAGGAGAATTATTACTTTCAATATCTTCATCAAACCATACATTCCCTTTGATATGAATTTCATTTTTTTAGGATTATATAACCTATATCCTTTTGACTTCTCACTATACCCAACCATTATGCACTTCTCACTTTTCCTTTCAAGTTTGTTCCTTCTTTCACTAGGAATGTGGGCATATGCATTACAACCAAAGACTCTAAAATGAGATATTGTAGGCTTTCTACCACTCCATGCCTCTTCTAGTGTTATATTCAAAACTGCCTTAGTATGTGTTCTATTCAAAATATAAACTGCAGTACAAATTATTTCAGCCCAAAATTTAGCTTCTATATTTCTAGAATGAAGCATGCATCTAGCCATTTCTATTATAGTTCTATTTTTTCTTTCTGCAACTCCATTTTGTTGGGGTGACGAGGAGACCATTGATTCCTTCTTTATACCATGTTGTTTACAAAAATCTAAGAAAGTGGTGTTCATATATTCCATACATCTATTTGTTCTTATTATCTTTAAAGATCTTCCACTTTGATTTTCACTCAATTCCTTAAACTCTTTAAACTTATCAAACACTTCATCCTTCCTTTTTAGAAAATATACCCAAAATATTCTAGTATAATCATCAATAAAGGTGAGGGCATACCTTCATCTTGCAAGTGATGGTGTTTTGAAAGGACCCATTACATCACTCTGAACCAAATGTAAAGGAGTTTTTTCTCTCCATGATTTACCTTGTGGGAAACTTTTCACATGTTTAGCTTAAAATTTTCACATGTTGTTTTCCCATAGCACATCCTTCACACACCTTGTGACTTGATGAGATTTTTTGAAGCCCATGCACCATATATAGTTTCTCCATAAGTTTGAGACTTTGATAGTTGATATGTCCCATACGCTCATGCCATAACATGCTCATATCATCATATTTGGCAATAGCGCACATATTCTCATCTCCACATTTAGAAAGAAATTCTTGAAATTTATATAATCCATTCTCCATTTTACCAATTGCAATCACTCCATAATTATTGTTTACATCCTTGATTAAACATTTGTCATTGTAGAACTCTATTTTATATCCTTGACTTGCAATTTGAGATACAAAAATATGTGTTGCCAAGTAAGGAACTAGTTTCACATTTTTAAACATGTCATTATCAACTTTAACATTTGTTGTCCCTTTTGACTTCTAAAGAACTATTATTTCCCAAATATATTTTCTCTTCATTATTCTCATTTAATGATTCAAATTGTTCCTTGTTGTGAAACATATGTTGTGTAGCACCAGAATCAATAACCCAATCATCCTTAAAAGAATTGTTTTCTTTAAGTGCAACATAAAAAGCATTTCTTTTGGAATCAAAAGATTTTGTAAATTGTTTATATTATTTTTTGTATCTATATTTCTCTTGTAACATTCATTTGTCTTATGACCCACTTTCCCACAATAATTACATTTTCATTTGCTTTAATTATAATCCTTAGATGGGACATTTCTATTTTCATACTTCCAATTCCTTTCTCTAGATTGATTATCTTGTGTTTTTTTGTAAAAAAAATTTCCTTCATCATGAATGCTTGAGACTCACCATTTAATGATTCATTGTCTTTAATTTGATATTTTTCTTCTTGCACTAGCTTAGCACATAACTCTTCAGATTTAATACTTTTTAATTTATTTGCAGTATCTAGTCCCCTAATGAATGATTGATAATATCCTAGAAGACTTTGTAATATTATTTGCACAAAATCTGTATCATCTATATTCCTTCCAAGAGAAGCAAGCTCATTTTTCTTTTCCTTTTTAATTTACCTAGATGAGTGACTAATTCTTGTGAACTTGACAATTTCATATTATATAACTCTATGGTGAGAGTTAGGAGCCATAAATCACCTGAATTTTGATATATATTTTTCAAAATATCCCATTCTTTCATTGCGAACTTCTGGAAAGACTTCCTCTGAAAGTGTAAGCTTGATTAATGTTGCTGCTTTTTTATCTCTTTTATCCCAATCTTCTTGATCTTTTTCAGAACTCGTTGGTCTTTGAACACTGCCAATAACAATCTCATAACAATTTTGAAGTGCTAAAGCAATCTCTATATGAGATACCCAATCATAATAATTTTTTCCATTTAATTTAACTGTAGGCAAATAAATGCCAATAGAGTCCATTATATCAAATTCCCTCTTTTTTGAATGAGAATGAAACAAACTTCAAAAATCCTTAATGCCCAAATGAAATTTCTCACCAACCTTTCTATATTGATATTCTTTCCTTTGTTGGAATACTATTGACTTGCCACAGGAATGTTAGTGTTGCTCACAACCGAATTGCAGCTTGCAAAATCAAAGTTTCACACTACGAAATCTCCACATCACTGCCCAAGATTTAAACATCCTCTGATACCATGTAGAAAGACACAGAGCAGAGAAAAGACAGAAGAAACAGAGCATAAGATAAGACAGAGGAAACACAGATAGAAAGAAATAATGAGACATGAGAACTCAGCAAATCCTAAGCGTTGCTCTGCTGAAGCCAAGCTCATTCGTTACATTATTGAAAGATACATATTAAATGCTATGCTCATCATAACAAATAGTTACATGGAGCATTTATGATGTACAAGTCCAATGTGAGCAACGTGGGTGGCTAAGATTGACACTAGTGAATTTAGATGGCTCTAGAAGATGTTAGACGGTGGAGGAAGTCAGCGCTGGATGGTTCTGGATAGAGTGAAGGGATTGGTCGGTTGGTCTGTGCCGACAATGTCATGTTGATAATTAATTTACTTCCAACATTGTTTATGTCTAAAGATGTCAATGAACAAAATAATAAGGTAAAGATTTGTTCTTGAAAGTACAAGCCTCCTCCTTGTAAGAATGGTCATGCCAACGAATCAAAAGAGAGGACAAATTCGTGGTAGTTTTACTCGAGATAATTTAATGACCCATGATGCATACACATCTTAATTGCCAAAAATATACAATTAAGAAAAAAACAAGTATTTCAATTTGTCGCTTACAAGTTCATGGAAAACAATAATACGGCACCATCAGTTACTGAAGTTAAAATGGCATCTTTTCATACTCAAAAGCCAGCTTTGCTTACGTCAAAGGAGTACAGGAGTGGCAATGGCCACTCTCAAGCTAGAAAGCTTTACATCGTTGCCTTAAGCTTATATGAATCCAAAAAAAAATTGAAGAGGATAAAGTTCAATGTAATGTTATTATATATGAATGCTCTAACCTTTACACGCATGCTTTGAGAGGTGATTCAAAACGATGAAAAGAAACTAAATTCAATGTACCAGAGTAAGTTATTGTTTATAATATATGAATGGTACGACCATTTGATATACTTAGCGTGTCTTCAATGTACCAGAGTAAGTTATTGTTTACAATATATGAATTGTACGACCATTTGATATACTTAGGGTGAAAGTGCATCACAACTCAGCATCTATTACAAGCACTATAAACCATACACACACCTATTACAGTTTCAGAATCTCCTTCTCAGTGAAACCAAACTATGGAGTGATCTTATATTTGTGCCCTTGGGTTTTCTTCTATCCATCTTATACCATGCTTTCTTGTGGCATAGAGTTAAGAAAGACCCTCTCAAGACTATGATTGGTATCAACAGCATTGGAAGGAGGCTTTGGGTTAAAGGCATCATGAAGGTAAGAGTCACCCTCTCAAGACTGCTAATTCAAGCCACCTTTATAAGAAAAGGAAATATGGAAGGTTCAGATAGCTTCAGTTAATCGTTTAGGAAAAGTTCAGAATAAAAACAGCAAGACAAAGGCTAGAAAAAATTTGAACATATTTTTTTCAAGCAAATATATGTAAGTCAATAAATAAACTCATTTATAATTATTAAGATTTAAGACAATACAAGTAGAGCATATAAGCTGATTAAGGTTTGAGATAGGGTGGATTAAAGTTCACCCTTTCCCTTTAAAACTAGTTTTTATTGGTGGGCATATTTTTTCACAGATTGTAAATATAAGTATGTGTGCTTTTGGATTTAACTCTGCCATTTTTCTTCTTTCATTAGCATTTCCTATAATAGTTTTTATTAATCAAAACTTACCCCAGCTTCTTAAAACACAAAACACAGCCGAGGAGGAAGATATAATACTTATTTTTCAATTTATGGGCATTTTGTTACCATGAATTGATGAATGATGATGTGTTCTCTATGCAGGGTGGTGGTGATAAAAATGGAGTTCTAGCAGTGCAGACACTGAGGAACAGCATAATGGGATCCGCCCTGATGGCAACAGCTTCAATTATGTTGGCTTGTGGACTGGCTGCTATGATCAGCAGCTCTTACAGCATAAAAAGGCCTCTCAGTGACACAGCCTTTGGCTCTCAAGGCAACTTCATATTGGCAATAAAATACTTGTTAATACTCATGTTTTTTGTCTTCTCTTTTCTCTGCCATTCTCTGTCAATCTGCTGCAACTGTGAAGTCGGCTCTTTAATAGCGACTCCAGTAAGAAGACATGAATTGGCCAGCCGGATTAGTACAGATTATATCTGTGAGATGTTGGAAAAAGGCCTCGCTTTCAATATAGTTGGTAACAGGGTCTTTTATGGTGGGTTTCCTTTGTTTCTCTGGGTTGTAGGGCCTCTGCCAGTTTTCCTAGGATCAGCACTGCTAGTGCCTGTTCTGTATTCTACAGATTTTCCTTCTTCTTCTGTAATAGCTGATAGAAATAGAGATATTGAAACAAGAAAGAAAGAAAAAAGCTCGGAATGATTTTGTCTGGTAGGATGACAGGACAATCAACGGGTTCACCACCTTGAGGAAAATTGCATGGATGTAATGGATTTTATCTTTGGTAGGATCTTTTTCAGGTAGACTAGGTGAGATTACCATTTCTGATGTAGAGGTGAGATTACTATTTGTGACGTAGAGGTGAGACCTTTTACATATTTGCGTTGTCAATTTAGTTAAACGGCACTACCTATGGCTTAGAGGATGTCTAGTTTATAAAAGTCCAACAACAGATTGTCGTAATTTAAGTCTGTCTTTGAGAAACGATTGTAAGTGTGAATATCAGCTTTAAGAGACTTTATAGTAAAATCTTTAAAACTTTGACCACCTAATTTTTTTATCTCACTTAATCAGTAAAATGTAAGATAAACTCCCTAAAGAATACAGCGATGAGCTTGAGTTTTAGTTGTAATATTTATTTTTTGATTTGTTCAATTTTATTCTATCTTAATAAGATCAATGTAACAGTTATATATAATTTAAAAAATAATAATTTATATTGTAAAATATAAAAATATTATTTTATAAAGTAAAATTATTTTTTCTTAAATGTGTTATCTAGATGAATTAATTAGCATATTCAATAAATATATAATCAATTTAGATAATTAAATTAAAGTTAAAATATCAAGACATTAAATATTAATTTAAAAAAGTAAATATCATGGTTAAACACTTGATTCTAGCAATGGTGAAGAAGAATAAGTCTAACACAAGGTTGAAACTCACTTCTCTTGAGACTAGAAAAGAATGATCTATGTTTATACTTTATCTTGAGATTATAGTATTCTAGAAACTTGATTGTGCAAAATATATGCCTTGCAGAATCATTACTTTCTACTATGGAAATGAACCTTTGTGTAGAACCGATATGTAACATGTGAAGTGATCTTGCTTATAGTGGATTAGAATTATTGCATTCATTATCATATTTACTCTATGATAAGTATTAAGCACTACAAATATTTTAAAATATCTTGGAATATTATTTAATGTCAAGGTTTGTATTATCCTCGGTCAACCCCCTTGGTTAGACTAACTTCATGGTCAGGGCAATAGTTGAAGATAATAGTCTTCAATCATTGCATAGATTTAGATAACTTTGATGCAAATAAGATTCCTTTTAGTACTCCAAATCAAAATATTTCCACAATGAATGCTCCATGAAGTGCTAGGATGATTAGATATTTTAAGATGATAAATGAATGTACATTGAGTGCCTTAAATACTAAGACAAAGCAATTAATTATGTGAAATGGGTACTAGGTTGGTTTATGGTAGGAACTAAATGGAAGGAATTTATAAATTTTGAATTTAAATTTTTTAATATGTTGTACCAATTTTATATGGCATGGGGTTGCACCCACATGTTGTGGGATTAACCCAAAACCTAAAAGTGCTAAAATCAAGGAAATAAGTGAATGCATGGGAATAAGTAAATGGATATTAATAATAAATGTATAGTGTATAGGAATATGTGTAAATGCATATAAGATAAGGTCTAATAAGTGATCTAATATATGCAAATGGGTATGGGTGAAGGGTTTGGGTATGAGCCTAACTTTACAAGTGATTATGCCATATTGATTTTTAATTGTATAAAGTTATGCCATGAAAATTGGACCAAAACCAAATGGAATTGGCATGGGTATGAAAAATTCTCTATTATATTTTTCCCCCACTTTGAGGTGCATGTGAATCTTATCCTAAATGTATACTAAATTAAATGAACACTCACAAACATGCATGTAAATTAAATATTTAGAAAAAATAATATTAAAATCCATGTAAAGTCGTGAACCCCAATAGATCTCATCATGTGTGCTCATCCTTCAACATGAGTGATCCATGGAAACCTAGAAAATGGACAAAAATTATGCAATGAGTAGCCAAGGTCACAAAGGAAAAGATAAAGATAAAAAAAATAGTTAAATTAATTATCAATGATCGTGAGAGAGAGAGAGAGAGAGAGAGAGAGAGAGAGAGAGAGAGAGACGAAGCTCCACCTAGTATAATATTCATAGGATGGTATGAAATATCATGCACTATCATATCATGTGATCAATATCCATTTGGATATAGTGATAGGTCTCTATGTTGGCACTTATAATTGTCTACAATCTCAATATAAGAGAATCAATGACATGACATACCTACTTCTTATCGGTTACATCAATACAATTTCAAGAACTATAGGAGAGGGAAAATTATCATATGAAATGGAAAAGAAATTTAAGAATGCAAGCATAAGAATCACATAAAATGGTCAGTTTAATTAAGACAAATATATCATCTAAAAATAATATTAAATATTTCAAATCTTAAGCATGTTAAGAATATGGGTTGGAGATAATCATAAATGCGGATAATTTCCCCTAATGTGGGAAAATGAAAAATGGCGATGTCTCTCTTAGTGGCTAGAAACATCTTTTTTAGTACATAAGATATTAGGTTAAGAATATATTCCTATTGTGGCATCTAGGAGCATAAGAACACAATTATTCAAGTAAGGTAATGTAGGCATGTAAAATATACATGCATCTGATCCGGAATCACTAATTTCATGCATCTGATCTAAATAAGGTTTTGTATGTTAGGTGTGAACAAGATTACTCCTATCTGATTGTCAAGTCAAAGTCCATCACACTAGGTGCAACGTCATCCTAGTTCTTTATACCTTGATGCATCATACCTATGTGTGTTATCAAACATAAGAAAATTTATGCCCTTTATCTCTCCCATCCCTAGATAAGCAATACATCATCATCATTCATCATCATATCTAATAAAATTTCAATGACTCATAGACTTGTTGGACTTTTGCATCTTCTTGGATTCAAGGGTTGATCCCTCTCATTATTCTATCCTTTTTTATGCTAACATAGCATCATTTTATCAATGCATCCATCCTGCATCCGCACTCTCATCCTACATAATCATGTCATATCATCATAGGAAAACATCATCCATCTCATACAACCCACATGCTTTGCATCATCATTTAAGTTGTTTAAGATAATATAGATTTGTTATTCTAAGCATCTTACAAACATCTCGTTTGCATTATCATTATCATATAGATCTATTAGTCTTACCATCCATACATCCATCTTGAACCTCTTTGTCACAAGATTGACCCTCAAATTGAACTTTTCACTCAATCTCTTGAAGGGGCAATGTAACAGTGTACTTCTTTTCGTTGGGGCTTCCAAAAAAAACAAAAAAAATAATAATTTTGATCTTGGCGACATCATTCTTTGAATCAATGCAACAAGTACATTGTTTCAAAGAGGGGAAAAATGTAGGCATGTAAAATATACATGCATCTAATCCAAAATCACTAATTTCATTTTGTCCTTAATTATCCCTCTCCTAACCATTTTAATCAAATAATCTTTATCTGATTAAAATTCATCATATTTCGTAGAAGCCTATCAAAGTCATAAATTATGAATAAATTCTAAATCCATCAGGGCCCTGAATGCAAAATCTTCCAGCAAATCAAAAAGTTTTTAACTCAAGTTTGGAGATGTGCAATGGAATATGATAAGATAAAACCTCATATAAGCTGATTCCCAAATCATCTTGGTGTTATCCCTAAAATTGATCTATCTACAGAAGCCGAAGAAGATTTAGGGATTCTGGTAGACTCAACAATTATTTGTCAAATTATCGGGCCAAGAAAATCAAGGAAAGAGATGAGGGGTTAGATAGACCTTAATTGGAAAACTCCAAATCTAATTAGGTTTCTACCACATGGGTTCTTTGCAACAGTATTCGCCAATGGGGAGGAGACGGGCAAGATTCTTAACAAAGGCTTATGGGAATTTAATGGTAGTCCAATTTATATGCAGTGTTGGGTTCATAACTTCAATCCACTTGAATCAACTCCTTATGAAGGACCAATTTGGATAGGGCTATACAATTTACCTCTTGAATATCAGTCAGAACCCTGCATGGAAAAAATAGGCAGATCTCTAGGTACTTTGGTGGAAATAGATGCAAAACCTTTCCAAGGAGATTCTAGGTTATTTGCTAGGATAAAGGTTGCAGCAATTCAGAGGATTCCTAAGGTGGTTAATCTATTTGTGAATGATTCATAATGGCGGAAAAACCTAGAAGTGGAAGAGGACAAAAGCTACTGCCTCAAATGTCGAAGTAGGGAACACAAGGAAACTAATTGTAAAAAAAAATTTCCCCAGCAGATTAAGGTTCAACATAGGATTGAAAACAAGGAACAACAGTATGCGCAAAAGGTGTGGAAGAAAAAAGGGGTAAGTTACAGGAGGGCTGATAGTTTTAAAGCCCAAAATAAGAAGGTGAAATCAGATTTGGTTTGGAGAAAGAAGGAAAAACAGTGTTGTGACAAAGGTGAGGGTGTGTCGGAGATAAAAGGTGGAATCCCTAGGGCTGCAATGCCTAGCAAATAAACTAGGTTAGTGCCTATGGGAATGGTGGAAGCATCAAATAATCTGGGCAAATCGAAACTCCTTAGTGAAGTTCATCAGGGTAAAGTAATGGTGGGGGTTGCTTCAGATTGTGACGTTTTAGAAGGGGATCTAGAACAATCAAAAGAAGATGCTTTAGACATCATAGAACCAAGATGTATAAGCCAAACAACAGTCAAAAATATGGATAAATCAAAGAAAGGGAGAGGCAAAAAGACAAGCAAACAAAAGCGGGAGGAAGAGGAAATAGAGAAAGGGTTTAAGAGTATTTCAAGCTTTCTGACATCCAAGGGAGGAAAGACCTCCCTTGGAGAGCAATGAAGATAGTCACATGGAATGTTAGGGACCTAAATGCCCCTGACAAGTGATGCTTGGTAAAGTGTTATATGGAAAAAATTTCCTTAGACATAATTATGTTGCAAGAAACAAAGCTTGATAAGTTGGAAGCAGAGAGGTTTCTGAAACACTATAGATCTTAGGAAGGTCTTTTCCAAGATGCTCAGGGTACTGTTGGGGGACTATCCATACTTTGGAATCCAAGGAATATCCAACTCTCTCTGGTTCAGTCGCATTCCCACTAGATGGAAGGCAAAGTTACTAGCTTGGAAACCAATAAAGAATATCATCTCTTCAATATCTACAGCCCAATCCAAACAATAGACAAAAAAGTTGTTTGGGATGCAGTATCCAATAGAATTGTGTAGATTGGAGATCAGGTACTAATTCTAGGAGGTGACTTTAATGTCATCTCAGACTTATCAAAAAAAAGTGGAGGTTTAAAAAAGGAAACAAGGAACATACGGGATTTTAGGGATTTTATGGCAAGCATCAAGGTAAGCGACTGTCAGACTTCTAATGGTACTTTCACCTAGACAAACTAAAGGGAAGGATTCACAAACATAGCTGAAAGGTTAGACAGGTTTTTTCTCTCAAATAATTGGGTGAAGAAGGAAATAGAAGTTGGAGCCTCCATTCTTCCTATCTCGGTGTCAGACCACTATCCGATACAGCTGGATTTTAAAACTGGATTTAATAGAGTAAAAAACTATTTCAAATTTGAAAACATGTGGTGGAGAGAAGAAAAGTTACCAGGTTTAATTGAAAAATGGTGGAAGGAAATCAGCATTCGGGACACACCCAGTTTTGTGCTTATGAAAAAACTTCAGACTCTAAAATCAAAATTGAAAGCTTGGAATAAAGAGGTTTTTACGAACATCTTTCAAGAAAAATTAAGAGTTGAACAAGAATTGGAGGAGCTGAATAAAAAGGTTATAAATTTTGGTATGTATAAGGAAGATTTCATAAAATAAAAACATTTAAAGGAGCACCATAAGGAACTGCTAGCGAGGGAAGATATTTTTTGGAAGGATAAAAGAAGGGAAAATGTGGCTACAAAAAGGAGATGCCAACACCAAATATTTCCATGTAAACACAAAGCTCAGAAGGACATTTGGAAGAATTAATGAGTTAAGAACTGGCGAAGGGAAAAGAGTTAAGGAAAATGTAGAAATTCAAAAGGAAGCAGTCAAATACTTTCAAAAGTTGTTGGGGGCTGAGTCAAGTTCTCTTACTGGTCCCAACCTGTTAGATAGCATTCCATAATTAATTACAGAAGAAGAAAATAACAAGCTAATAAATCCATTCACCTTGGAGGAAGTTAGAGTGGCCACATTCCAGCTTCACCCAGAGAAAGCTCTTGGGCCCAATGGGTTTCCGGCAAGTTTTTTCCAAAAATGTTGGAGTATTGTAGGTATTGACATATGGAAGGTGGTAGAAGATCTCAGGATCAAAGGAAGATTTGTCAAAGATGTGAACAATACTCTGATCGCTCTTATTCCCAAGAAGGTGGTCTACGAGGCCCTCAATGATTATAGGCCAATCTCCCTCTGTAACACTGTTTACAAAATTATATCCAAATTGTTGGCAAACCGACTTAAGGTTGTTCTGAGTAAAATAATTTCAAAAGAACGGAGTGGTTTTTGTCAAGGCAGGGAGATAACAGATAGTATAATAGTGGAAAATGAGGTGGTTCATTCCATGAATTCATAAAAAATCAAAGGTATGTTGATAAAGCTCGACATAAGAAAGGCTTACGACAGGGTCAATTGGTGTTTTCTCCTAGAGGTGTTAAGAAAATTTGGCTTCCATGATAGTTGGATAAGTTGGGTGAGGTAGTGTATTACTAAAAAAAGGTATTCATTAATAGTCAATCGTTCAATCAATGGTTTCTTTGAAGGAACAAATGGCCTACATCAAGGGGACCCACTGTCACCTTTTCTATTTATCATAATGGCAGAAGTTTTGAGCAGAACTATTAGAAGGAAGAAGGAATTTAACTTATGGAAGGGAATAAGCGTGGCACTGGGTATTGAGTCAATCACGCATACATAGTTTGCAGATGACACACTACTTTGTGGTGAAGCCACAATGCATGAAGCTATAGAAATCAAGACCACCTTGGAAGAATATACGGCATGCGTAGGGCAAGTAATAAATAAAGAAAAATCCACAGTGATGTTTTTCAACACCAGGGTAGGCATTCAGAAAAGAATTTCTAGTCACTTAGGGATTAGAGTAGCTAGCATTCCAACAAAATATCTAGGAGCTCCTCTCATTTCTGGTGCATGTAAAATGCAACATTGGATGGAAATAATTGAAAAATGTAGACAAAAAGCTTCATCTTGGAAAAGAAAATGGTTAACATTGCCAGGTAGAATTTTAATGATTAAAGTGGTCCTTTCTTCCATGCCCATTTATGTCATGTCATGTTTTAGAACTACGTACAAGACTAAAGCCACTCTAGAAAAAAAATTCAAGAAATTTCTCTAGGAGGGGGGAAAAGAGGAAAGGAAAATACCATTGGTACATTGGGACAAATCCTGCTTGCCGAAAAAGGAGGGAGGGGTTGGTCTTAGGAAAATGAAAGATCAAAATTTGGCTATAGGAGAGAAATTGTCGTGGAAAATGTTCAAGGAGTTGGAAAGGTTGTGGTGGAAGGTTCTCCAAGCAAAGTACTTAGACTCCAACTACCCCAATAGAATATTAATAGTTGAAGGGATCAGCGGGCGTTTTGCTTCTTGTAAGTTCCTTTGAGAAAGCAGGAATCTCATCATAGAGCATTTAACGTGGAAAGTTAACAATGGGAAACTTGCCAATTTTTCGTCAGACTCTTGGAATGGCCACAGACCATTAGAAGGAATCGAGGGGATAAAAGAAAATAAAGAGGCCATAGAGAGGGTGTACGATGCAAAAGTAAAGGATTACATCAAAATGTCCAAATCAAAATTCGGCTTCCAGCAAGATTGGATAGAAATCGGCCCAGAGTTATTACCCATAGAAACCAAAGAAAAACTGAAAGAAGAGTTGGCCTTAAGAATATTTCTTCTTAATGAGGAGGAGGATGTGATAATTTGATGCAATGCTAAATCAAGGGAGTACTTCATAAAATTGGGATACCAAATTCAAAAAGCAGTCAAAGCAAACCCGGATTGGCCCACTCAACTCTGTTAGAATCCTTTCGTTCTCCCAAAAGTTGGAGTCTTTCTATGGACATCTTTACACAAAGGAATACTAACAATGGAAAGGCTAAACAAGATAGGATTTCAAGGCCCAAATAGATGTATAATGTGTTGTTCAAATAGCGAAGATGTTAATCACTTACCATTTGAATGCAAATATGCATCAAGTTGTTGGGATTGGATTCAGAATATAACAGGGTGGCAAGGCCCAAGGAAAAAAAATCTAAAGGAGTGGATTAGTTGCTGGCCAAAAGGTAGGAAAAACTCTCTTTAGGCAGATCTATGGCTCGTGGCACCCTCTATGATAGTGTGGCACATCTGGAAAGAAAGAAATTAGAGGATCTTCCAAGATAAGTCCTTGGAGATAGAAGCAGTGCTACAAAAATAGAAAAAGGGGCTTGTGAGGTCCTGAATGCAAAAAATAGAATAAAGAGCGAGACAAAATTCACATTCTAAGATGAGGTGTTGCAGAAAAAATGGCCAAACCTAAAAAGGGCAAAAGGAATCTTCAAGGATAAAGCAAAAGAAAGGAAAGGGGTTAAATGGAAAATGCCAAAGGAAGACAGATTCAAATTAAACTTCGATGGCTTAGCTAAAGGGAATCTAGGACCAATAGGAGCAGGTTGCATAATTAGGGACAACAAAGGTCAGCTGGTATGGGCTTTGTCAAAGAAAATTGAGTCAGCTACGAACAATGAGGCAAAGATGGTGGCCTTAGCTTTAGGGTTATGGCTATGCAATCAAAAGAATATCGGTAAAGTGGATATAGAAGGGGATTCTCTACTTTGCATAGAAGCAATTCCAAAGAGAGATAATCCAAATTGGAAATTAAAAAGCTAGATCTAGAAGGTCTGGGAACAAATGGAAAGAATAGAAGATTACACAATCTCCCATACCTACAGAGAAGCTAATAGGGCAGCAGATGCTCTTGCAAATCAGGGGGTAACTCAAGTGGAGGAGTGCAAAATAGAGGCAGCTGGTGATAATTGGCCGGGGTTAGGAAGAATTGTATCAGAGGATTTGGAGGCGGCAAGTTCAAGTGCCAACATAAGTAGTCAGGTAAGCAGAAGGTAGGTATACATCATACCAAGTAAGTTTCTTCGAACCAACTGTGATCTTATAAGTAAGAAAGTTGGGGCAGGTCAAAAACAACAATTAACAATTAAAATATTGGCTGGCTAAGGGGTTGTCTCTTTTGTGTGCCCAATATAGCTATGGGTTGTTGGGCTCTTTCTTACCTTTTAAGTATCTTGATAAAGGCTCAACTAGTTTTTCTAGTTTGCTCTTGAAACAAGTAATTCACTGCCTCTTATGAAAGACCTTAACTCTCTTGGGGTATTCCTTGGTAGTGACTACTAGATCTCTAACTGCTCATCCGCCTCAGGCGGATGGCGGGCTTGGTTTGTCCTAAATGGATTTTGGGTACAAAAAATGGGTAATCTTTATAAGTGTTATGCCAGTTACTAAGATGTTCCCTCGGTGGGGTATCTGGCTCGTTGATATTCCTCTCGTCCTCAACTATGCTCTTTTACCTAAATTTCATTCGGTTGGAGGGGTGAGTCTAAATGGGTCTGCGTCTAGAAGACTAGGTGGGTCCTCTTAACTGCATTCATCTCTGCCTTAAAGATTCAAATTACAAGACATAAAAATTAAGAGTAATTACAAAAAGATTATAGGCATTCAAAGATTAATAGTCTCGAATTTCATTTTACAAATTTGTAGAGGAGCTCTAGTTATTTTGAGCCTTTCAAGCGTCGTACTGTCACTGGTCCCAAAAAGGCCACCTGCATCCTGGTACTCATCATGAACATAGGGACTGCCATGGAAATCATCGGCCAAATCCTGGTATGGGGAGTTAAAATACAACGGCATTTGACTTGTTGAAAAATATATTGGTTGGCTCTGAATACTTTGGCTTGGCTTGCTCGACACGTTCTATTGGGGAGGCCATGCTCATCATGAACAAAGGTTCCATGGCTTCCCTGTAAATGATTACTCTTTAAATCAAAGTGGAGCTCTTTTGGGTATGATTAACAAATGACCGAAGTAAAAGCCTGTGAAGGTGTAACCCTCGGCTCTGTGTTCTGGTGTATGAGAAGGAAGGAGCAAAAATCTTATCCTTAATCGGGCCAAATAATCATTAAATGTGAATGGCTTTCAACTAGGGGTGTCGAGGTTCAATATCTAGTAGGTTGTCAGGTTAAGACATGTTGGTTAAGTTATCCTGGTAAAAGTAGGAATATTTCTGAAATTTACCCATCGGGAGTTACCCCTAATGGTAATGTTCACCTTATTAAAAAAAAATAAAAAAAATCATCATATATTCTCTTTTAATTGAATAAACCAATTTTTATTTAATTAAGTCACCATATTCATCTCTTTAATTAAATAAATCGATATTATTTAATTAATCTCCTAAATTTATCCTTGTAATTAAACAAATCAATTTTTATTTTAATCTCCTAAAGTTCCTTCATTTAATTAAATAAATCCAAATATTTAATTAAATCTCTAATATCTTTTATCTTCTTATTTAATTTAAATAAATCCAAATATTTATGTTGAATTTCACAGTCAACTAACCTCTATTAAAATTAATCAAATCATGATTAATGCTAATTTAATCCCCCATTTCTCTAGATTTTGCCATTTGCACATGAAAATACATTTAATTGATTTTTTAAATCTATATTTTCTCTCAACTGACATTTTTAGGGGAATATTCCTCCAAGTGGATTTGTCCTTCCAACAAAGCATTTATCTCCTCTTACATGTCCTTGTGCATTGAGCCAAGTAACATTTAAGTCATTTTTTTTCCCTCTCCAACAAGTCATTTTATGATTTTCAAAATCCACCTAAAATCATTTATTGGCTCATTCATCAAAATGTGTTCAAGCTTCCTCCATTCACATCTTGAAAAGTGGCACTTGGCCATTGGATGTTGAATGATCCCTCATTGCTTCATTTTGCTCATTCCTCCATCTTGTCTTTCTATAAATATAAAACTCTTCTACTTCATTTTCATCAATAGTTTAAGCATTTTCACTATAGGAATTTTGAGTTCATCTTGCATCTTTGTTGATCATCATTTTGAATCTTATCAAGGATTGGGAAAGGGCTCGTTTTCATATCAAAGGTGCACCAATCCACTATGGGATAGGTATGCACCATACTTTTTTATGCTCTCAATTAATTTATTTTGATCTTTTGTTGTCTTGTTTGCATTATGAAGTATGTTGGATTATCTCATAGGAGTATTTTATTTTCTTAGTTTTAAACTAACTATACTAATGTGGGTTTAAGTTTAAGCTATGTGTAGATTTACATGCTCACATGTAATAAATCCCTCATGCTAGCAGGAATCAAGATAGTTTGGGGAAGTTTAATGTGTCCCTAGTGTGACTCTTCGTACATGCTTGAAAGGAACTGGAGATGTGTAATATAATTTTTACCCTAATCTAGTAGAGGATCTATGTGCAAAACATTAAACTAATTGTATACTTGGTTCGAGAAATAAACACAAAAATAATGTATCATAACATTGTGATTTACATGGGGAAATCCCTTTTGAGAGAAAAAGACCTATTTCAAAGAAAACAATGTATTATCCAATAATAAAATGGTTATAATACAATTTTATAGAGTCTAATCATTTGCATGAGTATCACCAAAAAAATATCTAGAGTACTTCTGGTAGCAAATAATTACCTACGAAACTCATTATATAACTTCCATCACAACATCCAATAAATAGGAGAATCAATACATGAAAACATGATCTAAATACATCCAAAATGTGGCATCCAAATCCCAAGTTAAAATATAATGTTTGATCCCCAAATGATTCCATGGGCTAAAAATAACATATTTTTTATACAAGTATCAAATAAGCTTGTGATAATCCACTCACCAACTTAGGTGCTCAATTAGATCCATTATCATAATTCAAGTATTTTTTATGAAATTTCATATTATGCATCATAATTTGGTTAACAAGTTCAACTCACTCTCATAGCTCATTTATATGTCATCAATGCTCTTACATTTCTAATGTGGGAGGCCCAACTTTTGGAGGTCATAAATTTTGATTCAAGGAATTGATTGATTCCCCCTTTTTAATTAAATATTTTAAAGAGATCCATGTCATCATAACCTACTTGGTCCAATTAAGGCCTATTTTAACATTTTCTTGGGCCCAAACCAACCTTTAGAGCCATAAATAGTGTTTTATTGTGTTTTTTATACTAAAAAAATAAATTGTTGTTCTCAAGATTAGGATGCAAGGTTGAAAAAAAATCCTAAATTAATATAAATGTGAAAAACAAATGAGATAGGGAAGGGATTATAGTGCATGGTTCTCCTAATGTTGTGATATGGCTCTTAGAACATGATAGGCATGCAAGCATAATGATATAATATGCCATGAAAGTGCACATCAAAGTGATTAACCTCACATGGATAGGATGATGTGATAAGGCACAAAGAAAATAATGGAAATAAACAAGATCATAAATGATGAGGCACAAAGAAAGTATTACATTTTGGCTAATTTATATAAAACATATATTTTGTTCATTCAATTCATCGTGTAATACGGATGATCAATTGAATGATTCAAATGTATTTTTTATATAAATATTAGCTTTATTGAACATAGAATAATTTAAAAATAATCATTTTCATTGTATTAAAAATATTAAATAGATTTTTCTTAATATTTGAGATCTATTATTTCTCTAGTTTCCTTTAAAACTATGTTGAATTTGTGTAGGTTTTTATAATTCCATAGAGGATAATCAGATGTAATTGAGAATCCTCTAATAGATAAAATACAAACAAACTTGTTCTAGACTTAATGGTATGACATACATTTTTATTTTTTTAAAATTGATAGGTCAATATGTCTTTTTGATATTTAAGTTTTTTTTGTTTGTTCAATTTTTGAATATGCTTGTCAAAATGATAGGATAAATTTATATGAATGAATGAATTTTAATAATTATCATATATTTCTAATCTATTAAAATTTAGGGGAAAATATATGTTTTTAAATTGAGCTTTTAGGTAATATTGTTATAAAGTTTATAATTTTATGAACAATAAATTTTTATAAAGAAACATTATAATTACAAGTATAATTTTATATATTCATTATCATTTTAAATAATAAATTTACAAATATTTACTTTGTAGTTAACTTTGTTGATTTTTAATTTAATTATAGGGTGTGTAGAATAAAAATTTGAGGAGTCATTGCCTATAAAAACATAAATTTACAAAGCTTTAGTTTGTTGTTAACTTCGTTGAGTTTTAATTTAGTTATAGGTTGTGTAGAAAATAAAATGGAGGGGTCATTACCAATATATACAAGTAAGAATACCTCATTTTATTTATGTGTTGCAAGATTTCTATTGTGTTAACAACAAGATGAAAAGGAAAAGATACTCAACAAAATCAACATCTAACATCAAAGTTGTAGATAAATAGAAATTAGTTAAAAACTATAAAGCACACAATATCAATGTGGTGCTGCATAATAATGACATTTTTAGAATGAAATTATAAATATATATAATATAGGAGATTATCCTTTTTACTCATTTTAGTGATTACTTCTTTTTTTATATGCCTATATTGGATTGTGCAATAAACCCAATGATATTTTCTTTAGTTATTTTGTAAAAGATTATCCATACTTAAAATTCTCATACAACTATGAGCTAGACCCTCAAACACTTTTTGAATTAGATACAATACCAAATTTTAACACATATCTAAAACAAAGAAAAAGGGAAGCCTAGGTCTTATGTGTAAAACCTAGGATTAATTTTGCTCCTCTTTCTAGGGTTTCATTAAGATGGAGATCAACAAGGTGATTAGATTGACTTTCAACCATGAGGGTGAGTCAAATAGACCTATATTTGCATCTTTTTGAATCTTGGAATGGATTGGAATTGATATGTTTTGATTAACCTAATTAGACTATATGACCTAATATGAAAATGTAAGATACTAATAATTAACATATTGTAACAAGGATTTGCAACCACATTTGGGAAGGGTAGAGTGTTGTGTACCTATCCTAAAAATTTGGTATCAACTAGAATAGGAGGAAATAGGTGCCCAAGGGCATCTCTTTCCTCGTAGGGGTGTCCTAGATATATTTTCGTAATCCTTTAATATCAAATCTAAGCTTTCAATTCTCACCTGCAAATTTGTCAAATCACTATTAGATAATTTTGTAGATGATTTTCCGTGAGTTGACAAGATGTAGTGTTTTGAATGCAACAATGAATAAATGATCTTAAACCTTCCTTCAATCCTCTTCAAACCTAAAATCTAGACACTCAAAGAGAGAATAAATGTTTTGTCATTTAGGGGCTTTCTTTAGTCAAAACCCATGTTAGTGTTTCCACTTCCACAATGGAAATGTCCATGATAAATGGATAAATGAAAGGAAGGAATGATAAAATCATAGAATGTTGCAGCTCACCACCTTTCAATGACTTTCTTGAAGGATTGAAGTCATCCATTCAAAGTCTTGGATCTTTCTTTCTTGATTTATTGAATTGCTTGGAGACCTACAACAAGGGTTAGCCTTCATAATTAATGACAACATAAACATGCATAAACTCACATAGGACTTGATGTGATGTTAAGATCTTGAATTGTTGCAATAAATCTCTGAAATATTGCTCTTGAATTTCTCTTGATAATAGTTTTTTCTCATAAATTCTCCTTAATTCTTGTTAGATTTGAAATGATGCAATAACTACTTGTTTATAGGCAATTAGTCTAATTTATTGCAAATTAAATCCCAATAGTGACATTTGTAACTTGAATTTTGAATATTAAAATGTCCACACTGACTTATTCAAATTTGGATCTCGAGAAAATAAGGGGACTGGGATGCCTGGGATGCCCAAGGGAATCCCAGTCCTGACCCTATTTTCCAAGACTTAGGGTGTCGAGGGTAAAACATTAAATTAATGTATTTGTTCAATGCTTGTCATTTCTCAAAAAATAATAAAAATAGGCTATAAAATGCATAATTTACAAAATTAGGTGCTTAATTAAGCTCAATAATTTAGGGGGGACAAAAAATAGTGTGAAATTGTCAAGGGTGAAAATTTATGATGCTACATTTAGCCCCCACTTTAGTGAGAGAATGAACTTACACTCAAACTCACACTAAAGTAGAAAATATATATCAAGAGGAGTTTGATTTTCTAAATGTTGAAGAGATAGGATGAAAAAGGATCAATGGGAGTGTGCAATCCCTCAAGATCTAAGATCCCATGGAAAACCAACATAAGCACAAAGAAATACACACACATATGTATGATATTCAGCAAGACCATATACACAAACATACATGTGAGAAAACATGAAGCATACAAGATAAAAAAACATGGCATAATATAACATATCTAGGTGATAACAAAATAAACACAAACACATTACAAATAAAATGAAAACACCAAGAAGACACAAAACACAAGGTTAGTGTACTAAATGGATTCAAGTAAATAAGGCAAAGAGACCTCGGTCTTAAATTTGTCTCAAATACCAAACATCATCTATTGAATGTGTTAGTCAAAGGAATTCTCCCATGAGGACTAGCAAGATGTATTATGCCAAATTAGTCATGAGCCACATTGATCCACTAGCTAGCAAGCTATGTTATGCTAGGTTTCCATGTAATATGATAACTTTCACAAGTCTAGAAATTTATGTTATACTAAACACTTATGAAATACATAGTTCTAGTAGCAAGAAAGTTGTGTTATGCTCAATGGCCGTGTTAAGGAATTCATGACTCACTCCATAGAAAAGTTCTATATTTTCTAGGTGAATCACAAACTTGAAGGAAACATAGGCTAGTGAAGTCTGATATTCACTAGGTAAGCCACCAAGATAAGGTAGCAAAATGAGACACACAAGGTCTAGTGAAGTTTGTTATTCACTAGGTGTGCACCCATGTCAACAATACCAAGAGTTATACTCCCTAATAACTTTGATAGGGTGCTAAAAAAAATCAATATATGTTATTCCAACACATCACTAAGTTCAACACCTATGAACAAAGAGAAACAAAAATGCTAGACTCGCCTAATGAGGTTCAAAAAAACACCTAAGGAGGTGCATAAATGATGACAAGATAAGGCTGAAACCTCAAGGGGTGCTATAACAACACAATTGTAAAAGGTGATTTACAAAAATAAAAAAGGGACTTTTCTCAATACATGAAAGGTCACACCTTAGGGAATATCACATATGAAATCACCACCAAGAGAGGACTAATTGTGGGATAGAAACTCACACCAAGTTAAGGAATGTTATCCATAGCATTACCACAAAGGGGAATGTCATATGCCAAGAAAGGTTACACTCTTAGTGGATATCAAACCTAATATCACCAAAAAGGATACACAACATATATAAAGAAGGTCACACTTTCATTTCCAAGATCACACTTCCTAGGAGATGTATGCTATCATCACTAAAAAGGGACCATTTCTTATGCAAACAATAAATGGGGGACTATATGCCCCCCTTAAAATTTTAGTGTACTTGCTACACTAATGTTTTAAAGAGATATAAAGAGATCCCTTACAATAAGGAATGCACCTAACACAAGGCTACCTAACCCCTTTCCCCCCAAGAATAGGGAGAAAGATGAGCCAAAATGAATGATGATTTGTTGCTCCTTACGAAATGAAATATGATTGCATTAAACTTAATTTATACCTCCATGCATGGTATTAAGTATTGTGTGATACTACAACTACCACATGGAAAGGAGCAACATCTAATGTTATTTGTTTGTTGTATGATTAATTTAAGGTCATTTTAATGTTTTTATTATTTTTGAAGGATAATAACCAAGACCTCTTGTGGTTTCTTACGTTTTAATCTCTATAGGGACACAAATACCTTATTATTTTATACCAAATCCATTTCCATTATAGCCAAGTTATTTCAAAATTTGATAACCTCTTCCATAAATTGCTCCCATTTCTTTCAAAGAAAGTGGTTTTTCATAATCACTTTCATCAAAAGTAGATGTTTAATTCATGTTTTATTACTAGAATTTGTGGATTCCTATGTCTTGTATGTTTTAATGAAAGATTGTATTAATAGTACTACAACTTCCTTATCTTTCTCTTTTTCTAGTTTTGATTGTGTAATCATGTACTACCCCATGAATGTGGGTGTAAAATCTAATGAACCCCAAACATCATCCAACAAATTTTTCACTAATGAAAGACATTTAGAAGTTATCTTCAGGTTGTAAAGGTTCCACTTTTTTAGTTGGTGTCAATGTTCTCAGAGGTTTTTTCATCCTTGTTTCATTTTGTAAGCAATTCTCATATTTTGGATTAGCTTTTATCGTATAAACCTTATTGTTGTAAGTTTATTTCATTAGACGATGAAGGTTGAAGAAAATTATTTTATCTCATGGATCCATGGTCTAGCCAAGAGAAGATTGAATGAAAGATCATGAGGCATGACATGGATGGGAATTTGCAACACAACCTTACCAACTTTAATAGATAACATTATCACACCAAGCAGTTGTTTTTCCATGTTATCAAAACCTTTGATTGAAATCTCAACTAGTTGAAATTATTTTTTTGTCTGCTCTAATTCTATCAAAAATATTTACACTACGAACATTAATCCTGGACCATTGTAAATAAGGATATGTCTAATCCCAATATTGTTAATACTAGCCATTATCATTAAGGCATCATTTTGTTTTTATTTTTTCAAAGGGGATAATTATTTTTGATGAAAGAAAATTTCTACACTAGGTGAATTCCTACTCTTAATAAAAGTTGTCACATCATTTGGTTGCACACTATGAGGGATAAAAAAATTCTTCAAAATAATTTTGAAGCATGCCATGATAAATTGGTGATGTTTGGATTAAATCCCAAAAGGAGATCTTAGTAGGAGTGTTACAAATTTTCTCAACAAGATAAAATTCTTTACCACTATGTATTAAACAAAATGTTAGGTGTGGATTGGAGGTATGGTTGAGGCAATGGAATGGATGTTGGATTTTATTTTACTTTCTTATTGTTTCTAGTGTTATATGTGTGGGTGGTCATAATATGATAACTTGGTTGTTGCGACACATGATTACTAGTAAGTTTTTTTGAAAATCTTAGGATATGGCCATGAGGTTTAGGAGGTCCTATAATGAGAGGTGGCTTAGGAGGTCCAATAATTAGAGGACTTTTAGGAGGTCCAATAATAAAAGGAGATCTAATAGCTAATTTTGCATTCATAACCTCAAAAGATTTGACTTTTTGTTGATGATCTATCAAGATGGAATCTAATGTCAACTTAGCATCTTCATATATACAATGGACATAAATGTATCAATGATTTCATCCTTTTTTCCAATAATATATTCCCAAGTAGGAGAGTTAAGGGGAGATAAACAAACAAGATTCTCATGATGCTCAATTATTTGAGCTTATAACACCAAGATACCTTCTTCCCAAGTAGGTGAGGTATCAAGAGAAGAATAAACATGATTTTCATGATTTTCAAAGATTGTATTCACTTCCACCAAGATAACCTCGCACATAAGAGAGATAGTGGGAGAGGGATCAATGAAAACCAACAAATAGGGGAAATAAACTCAAATTGTGACATGCTTGTAAAAAATATTCTTTGAAATTTTTAACAAGCTCTGACAATAGAACATGAATTATGATAAGACAATATTTTTTCAATGAGAATATGATGTAAATAATTGTCCTATAGATCTAATAATTTATAACACTAAAATATAACAATTTTTTTTTTCAAATTTGTAACAAAAGAAGAAAAATGACATCTTTCTTGCACATGCAATAACACATTTTTAGAATTTCAAATCAGACATTTGCAATTAGAAACAGATTGAAAATACAGAGACAAAGATATGTGCAATTTTTTTTAGCCACTATTAGTATGATAGAGGCATGCAAGGGCATTTATGTCCTTGATAGGGCTTCTAAAAACTAAAAAATTTAATTTTTATTAGACTTCCTAGGGGTTATGTGTCTATTTGCAAATAGGTATGCAACTAAGGATTTTTCTAAAATTTTCTCAATTTGTGACAATATAACTCAAATGCAAATGTGTAACAATGTTTGAACAAAAACTACATTTTTTAATGCAATTTTGAATGTAGATCTGACCTAAATGATTGAAGTAAACCTTAATGTAGCCTATGATGCAATATGATATGCAAAAAAAAATTGAATTTTTTATGCCTTTTATGATACAAAAATGAACCCCTAAATGAGAAATGTAAAATAATGAAATGCAAAACATTGATATAGGTTTGAATTACTTCAGATTTTAGAAGGTTTATGAGATGTCAAAATATCGGTTTCGCCAAAATGAAACAAAGAAAAAAGGAACCTAGGTCTTATGTGTAAAACCTAGGATTACATTTTCTCCTTTTTCTAAGGTTTCATTAAGATGGAGATCAACAAGGTGATTATATTGACTTTCAACCATGAGTGTGAACCAATAAGACATGGATGTGCATCCTTTTAAGTCTTGGAATGGATTGGAATTGATATGCTTTGATTAATCTAATTAGTCTATGTGACCAAATATGAAAATTCAAGATACCGATAATTAACAGACTGTAACAGGGATTTGTAGGCAGATCTGGGAAGGGCATAGTGTTGTGCACCTATTCTAAAAAATTGGTATAAGTTAGAATAGGAGGGCATATTTTCCCAAGTCGTCTCTATCCTTGTCGGGGTGTCTCAAATCTATTTTCATAGTCTTTTGATGTCAGATCTGAGCTTCTAATTTTGACATGCAAATTTATCACATCACTGTTGGATAATTTTGTAGGTGAGTTTTCATGAGTTGGCAAGATTTAGGGTTTTGAATGCAACAATGAATAAATGATCTTTAAGCTTCTTTCAATCCTCTTTAAACCTAGAATATGTACATTTAAAGATAAAAGAAATGGTGTTCCATTTAGGGGCTTTCATTAGTCAAACCCTATATTAGTGTTTCCACTTCCACAATGGTAATGTCAATGATAAATGGATAAATGATAGGAATAAATGATGAAATCATAGAGTGTTGCAATTCACCACCCTTCAAAGGCTTCCTTGAAGGACTGAAGTCATACACATCACTTCAAGGTCTTGGATCTTGCTTGCTTGATTGCTTGAATTGCTTGGAGACCTATAAAAATGGTTAACCTTAACAAACAATGACAACATAAACATACATAAACTCACATAAGACTTGACATGATATAAGGATCTTGAATTGCTGCAATAAATCTCTGAAATCTTTCTCTTGACTTTCTCTTGATGTAATATTTTTTTCTTATAAATTCTCCTTAATGCTTGTTATATTTCAAATGATGCAATAACTAATTATTTATAGGCATTTAGTCTAATTTCCAAAAAATTAAACCCCAATAGCCAACATTTGCAATGTGAATTTTGAATGTTAAAATGTTGATACCAACATATTCAAATTTTGATCCTAGCAAAATAGGGGGACTGGGACACCCACAGGCATCCTGGTCTTGGTCCTATTTTCTAGGACTTAGGGTGTGAAGGGAAAAACATTAAATTAATGCCTTTTTTCAATGCTTTCCATTTCTCAGAAAATGGTCAAAATAGGTTATAGAATGCATAATTGAGGAAATTAGGTGCTTAATTAGGCTCAATAATTTAGGGGAACAAAATATAGTGTGAAATTGTCAAGGGTGACAATTTATGATGTTACAATATCTACACCAAATATAACTATATATAGTCTTAGCTTCAAATCACAAAGAGAATGGGATACAAGAATATAAATTTTGTGTTTGATAGCTAGACAAGTGGCTAAGAATATAAATATTTACTTTATACTTGTGGTTTCTAAACTCTACAATAAGTTAGTAAACTAATAAATTTCTTTATAGAAATCAAACTAACATGACAAAATCAAGCAGCCCTATGAAATATTACTCCATTAAAATGTGTTAAATTAAGACATTGAAACAACTAGAAATGCCAAATGAACTTAATTGAAAGCACAAACAACATGGAGCACACCTATTCCATATTGAATTGGTGTTATTCTTTGTGTAGAAGATAGCCCTTTCCCAACCCTTGCCAAGAAAATGATGAAGATAAAATGTTGTGATAATGGACAAAATTAGTTCTCAGATGAAGAGAATAACTTTGCATGAGAGTGTGTTGTGTGTTTGAAGGAGAGAAGCCTTGAACTTATAGGTGAAATTGAAGAGAGGATAGGCCAAATTGAAGAATGTAGAACTAATCCCCAACAAATAGGAGAGAGCCACTTGTCACAATGTGATTGGCCCATGATTGTCCAAGTTTTGGCCAATGTGCACATTTCAAATTTGAAAATGACATTAAATGCATGTAGTTGAAGGATTTGGGGAGAAATTTATTTGGACAAAAAATTCAAACAAGAGGAGTTAATGAGGGCATATTCCTTGGGAATATTCCTTGTGAGGACAATAGGGGTTTTAATAAACCAAAATAAATGATTTATTGTGCAAGTGGGAAAAGCTAGAGGATGGGACATGGGTTAGGCTTAGCATTAATCAGGGATTTGACTAATTAAGCTAGTGATTAGGTGGTGTGACATTTGATTTGTATTTTTGTATTTGTTTTAAATCAAATGAGAGGAAAATGAATATTAGTCTTTTTATTAAATACATGTGATTTAATTAAATCAAGAGACTTTAGAAGATTAATTAATTAATTTGATTTAATTAATTAAGAAGAAAATAATCAAATATGATGTTAATCAATAATGTTGATTTTGCATGTCTACAATACTTAACAATAGAAAAATAGTTCCATTTAAATGAGATTCCATCTAATTCTCTATGATTTATTTTTGTTGACAAATCTAGAGAATTTGTGGGCTAGCTCAAGCTTCTAAGGTCACGGATTAGGGACCTCATCCCCTAATTTAATGCAAGTGTTCCAAACCCATGAGCTCAATATCTCAATGATGGTAAAATTCCCATAAGTTCAATTTTCCAACAAGAACTTCACCCTTTGTGGAAACAACAAAAATACCAATTTTTAGCTAAGAAACCACACCCTTAATGAACCTCCATAATTTATCTTAGTCTATGATCAAAATCAAATTAATATAAATTTTGATCCCATTGTTAATAAAAATGAGTGCATACAGAAGACAACAAATCCAATGTGAATCGATTGAATCAAACCATGGTTTCCAAAAAGTTTACATGGAACTAATTTATAAGAGGTATTTCTTATAGTTTATAAAGAAGCATTATTTGTATCAAATTATGGTGATATAGTTTTTAATGGTATTATTAGTTTAATAGACAATGAATAAAATAGTTAATCTCTTATATGTTATATGTCTTAGTCTTTTTATAATGCAATTTTGTGTCAATTAAAAAGATAATTGACTTGTCAATATTCATGTTTGAAAATTTAATTAGATATATTAATGGTGTGGAAAACTAGAAAACATGCATCTCATAAATTAGAGTGTCATATGAAGAAATTGAAATTGAAGAATTATATTTTTAGTTGATTTGTTGCCTTGTATTTGACAAGTAAAAATAAGGGCATGAGCATCAAAAATAATATAAATATGATATAATTTTAAAATTACCAAAACTTGACAAAATTATATAACATCTCTTCTTCTAGAATGAGTGAAATGTGTGTACATTATAAGCCAAATTGATGGAACTATAAAATCCAAATTGGCAATCAAAATCTACAATTGAAATGAATAGTGCCTATAAATAACTTAATAAGGATTAGCATCCAAAAACTAAAATGAAGTATTCAAAATAGTGGACATTTCCAATCTATAAATTATGTGGAAAGTGCATATACCCACAAGAGAATAGTAACAAATCTCTTCATGAGATAAAGTAAGAGATACACATAAAATGGAGGAATGAACTCATAGATTAACCAAAATAAGTACCACAAAAATTAATTGAAACTTATTATGAAACTTCAAGACACTCCCAAACATGCATTTATAATTTGTGAGAAACTATATTTCAAGAAAGATAATACTTTAAAATGAAAAAAAATAGACATGTTATATACTATTGACAAATCAAAATTAATTATTGGAAAATAAAATATGCTACAAATACAAACAAGAATTAAAAAGTGTAGTTTGTGTGGGTTTGCAACATTGAATCATATTAGAATGAATAAGCCATATACCACAACTCTCTTGAAACTTGATAAAAAAATAGTGTCTCTAAGGATTATGTTTGTACAATTTTGACAAATGTGACACAACAGACCATAAAAGGTCCAACTCTAGGGTTTTTTTTATCAATGTACCAACATATAATAATGTAGAACTACAAATTGACCACTTTCATTTGGTCAATTTAACTATAATTTGATCAATTTTATATCCTATATATTAATTAGATAATACCCTATTATTTAATTAATATTCAATATCTCAATGTTTATCTTAACCTATTTCTTCTATTTTCTTTAAATCCTAGCCTAAAATAAATAATTACCTTTAATTATTTATTCCAATCACTTATCCCTTTCCTCCAAAAATTAAATAAATAATCTATTTATTTAATTACCCTCATGTCACATCCTTCATAATCCATCTCTAATCTTGATTACCTCACATAATCCTTGATTAAGGATGTGCGCATTCCTAATCCTTGATTAAGAAGGTGTCACATTATCCATAATATACAAGTGACCCCTGATTCCTCTTTATTAGCCTATTCCTTCTGCTAATCCCTGTAATGAACCGGACCAAAAAAAAAATTTGATTTTTCACAATTCATTACAATGCAACACGCACCCGTTAAGGTTAGCACAAACCAAAACGTTGCGGAAAGTAACTCTAACCAGAATGTACACCAGGATCCCGATGTGGGCAAGGTGTGAGCATTGGTCAGAGGATCTATGCAATGCAAACTGAAGGAACTCTAACCAAGAATGGCGCCGAGTGATGGCGAGCATATGGTCAGAGGATCAATGCATGATGACAGAATGTAACCCTAACCAAGAATGGTGCCGATGGATGGCGAGCATATGGTCAGAGGGTCCCTAAACTACTCAACTGAAAGCAAATAGGCAGCAAGCCAGCCTCTTCCACTTATTCAGTGGGGATTACATGTAAATTCAAAATGAAGGGAATGAATTGCTGACAGTACTACTGTTCAACTTATAGCAAATTAGAGAGCTTGCCAAATATCATAAGAATAAGAACTTCCAAAGCTATAACAAGATAAGATCCTCTTCTACAATCACAAACTCTTTGAATATCAACCCCTCACACAACTAATGAACTTCCTTAAATCTGGTATGACTGATTTGACAGATTTAATGTAGAACAGCAACATAATCACTCACGAAAATGCACATAACTCACTCTAAACACATCCTATTGACGAGAAATCAAATGCAGATTACTATACTAATATAGGCGCCCAAGATGCAATCCCTAAACCACCCAAAACAAGCTTTATTTATTTTTGCACAAACTTCAATGTACTTCAAGATGGTACGGCCCAGCTGCAAGGGCGAATTTCCTCTATAAAATCAAAGAGACACAAATAAAATCTGGAAATTGGCAAGAATGGTCGCCCCTCATAAACAGATTGATAGATTCAATACCCAGAATGATAGCATTTTTATTTCATGAGCTATGAGCAAATCTTATATTCCTCAATGACATTCAGCAACATCTAAATATGATAGAAAATGTAAACTAGAACTCCCAAAATGCAATGACTCAATTGAAAATGCAATTCAAACCTATTACAAGCTAACCTCTCAACTAGTTGCTATCTTTCAAGCAAGAAGATGAGCCCATGCTAGGAGGAATGCTTTCCTCGAAGCGAGTGCCTGAAGACAATTCAGCAGCATAACGGTGTAGTAGACAAAAGCTACCAAATGAAGAGTTGAGGCCTGATTAAATAGACAAGAGAGAAACATCTAGAAGCTTCCAGAAGGCGCCCAAACCCTAATTTCAAATTCACCTTTTCCCTCCAAAGAATGGCGTCCTTTTTCACCAATGAAATATTTCATTTTTTTAAAATAAAATCAATTCTCTCAAATAGGCGTCCCTTTCTTCATCTCAATATTTGACATTTAAAAGATATAACTTATCTCTCCATGACGCCTAGACCCTCAAAGTTCCCCTTTTTTTTAAAAACAACTTAAAGTTGTACTGCTAGGCAAGGGGTATAATATTAAAATATAATATTATAATGAAAATACTTATCTCTCCAAGAAAGATGCGCCCAAAGCCAAGAATTGAAGTGCTAGCTGAACCAATTGAAGAAGAGGACCAATTAAACTGAACCCAAATTGTCCACTGCCAAAAATAGAATTTACTAAAAATAGTAAATTCGCGAAGTTGCCCGGAATGCCAAACTGAACACATCACTGCGAAGCTCCCTAAAAACCCAGAAGGAATCCGCAAACAGAATCCCGAACCTCAAGCAACAACCTCCTCAAAACTAGGAAACCCTAATTTCACCATCCGCATAGCCTACGGGTCTCCGGAATAGGCCAACGGTCAACTGAAATGGTCACAGCTGAGAAGGGGACATTACAGTCTGCCCTCCCCAAGATTGCTTGCCCTCAAGCAATCGCAATTCCGGATGTTGTAGAATCTCCTCATTCTCCCACATAGCATCCTCCAATGGTAAATTCCTCCACTTCACCAAATACTCTTTGATTGTTCTCCTCAAGGAACGCTCTCTGGAATCAATAATCTCTTCTGGAACCAATTTCAACTGCCCTTCTTCATCTAAAGGAGGTAACTGTGATGAAGCCACAACATTGTGTCCAAGTGCCTTTATGAGGCGAGACACATGGAAGACATTGTGGACCTTACTACTCGAAGGTAGTTCCAACTAGTAAGCCACTACTCCAACCTTCCTAACAACTTTGAATGGTCCATAGAAGCGTGGTTTAAGCTTCTCAGCTACACTCTTCTTAAGTGTGGACTGTCTATAAGGCTGAAGCCGAAGATATACCATATCACCAACCTCAAATGAGCGCTCAACACGCTGCTGATCAGCATACATCTTCTGCTGATTTTGTGCCATTTGAAGGTTGTCTTTCAGAGATTTCAAAACATCTTGGCTTTGCTGCAACCAATCCTTGGCTTGGGGAGCTCTGCTGTCGCCAAACACCAAATTAGCAAAGCTGGGAGCCTCATAGCCATAGAGGGACATGAATGGATACATCTTTATTGACATGTGAAAAGATGAGTTGTAGCAATATTCTCCCATGTGGAGCCATTTCACCCATGCTCTTTGCTGTTCCGAGACATAATTCCTGAGATAGCCCTCCAACCATTTGTTCACAATCTCTGTTTGACCATCTATTTGTGGGTGATAGCTAGTGCTTGGAGTAAGCACTGTACCACTCATCCTAAAAATTTCCTGCCAAAAGGTGCTTAGGAACTTGCTGTCCCTATCACTCACAATGTTTTTAGGCAACCCATGCAATCTAAACACTTCATGGAAGAACAAATCTGCAACTTGAGCTGCTGAAAATGTGCTAGTGATGGCAAAAAAATGAGCGAACTTGGTCAATCTGTCAACTACAACATAAATGCAGTCTTTGCCTTGAGCCCTAGGCAATCTGGTGATGAAATCCATCGAGATGCTCTCCCATTTTTGGTTTGGAATGGGAAGTGGCTGCAGTAGACCAGCTGGAAGAGAGTGCTCATTTTTGTTCATTTGGCAAGTGCTACACTCCTTGATGTAACACTGAACATCATCTTTCAACCCCTTCCAAGAGAACCTCTCTCGAATCTGCCTATATGTCTTGAAGTAACCTTGATGACCAGCAAGTGGGATGTCATGAAAAGTCATCAAAATCTTCTTCTTAAGTTTAGAATCAGCCACCAAGAAGATTCTTCCCTTATAGTGTATCAACCCATCAACTACCTTGTACCTTTCATCATGAAAAGTACCTTCAATAACGCTGGTTGCAAACTAATTTTTGGCGTAATCAGCAAGCAACAACTCCTTCCAATCAGCAATAAGCTCACACAATGAGCTCAAATGAGGCCTTCTGGACAAAGCATCAGCCACAATTTTGTTCTTCCCTTTGACATACTCGATGTCGAAATCATAAGCTTGAAGCTTACTCACCCACTTCTGCTATCTTTCATTCAAATCCTTCTGATGCATGAAGTGCTTGAGACTATTGTGATCAGTCTTGACCACGAATTTGCTCCCTACCAGGTATTGTCTGAACTTGGCTAATGCATGCATGATTGCAAGCATTTCTTTCTCATAGATGGAATAGGTTCTTTCAAACCCCCCTTAATTTTCTGTTTTCAAACACGATAGGATGCTTATCCTGCATCAAAACAGCCCCAATACCTTCCCCTGATGCATCACACTGTAACTCGAAGGGTTTGGAGAAATCAGGTATGGCCAATACTAGACAAGAACTCATGATTTTCTTGAACTTATCAAACACACTTTGAGCCTTTTCTGACCACAGGAAAGCCCCCTTTTTAGTGAGGTCAGTAAGAGGAGCAGCACTTTGAGAATAACCCTTTACGAATCTTCTGTAGAAGCCACACAGACCCAAGAATCCCTTCAAATGAGTCAAATTTTCTGGAGGTGGCCAATCTACTATTGCCTTGATCTTTTCAGGATCAACCTTCACCCCATTAGCACTAATTATATGACCAAGGTAGAGCAGCTCCATCCCAAATTCACATTTGGATTCTTTCGCAAACAAACTTTCTGATTCAAGGATGCTAAGCACTTCCTCCAAGTGCTTGAGGTGTTCTTCCCATGTCTTGCTGAAGATGAGAATATCATCAAAAAATATCAACACAAATTTCCTCAATTGTTTCTGGAAAACTCTGTTCATGCAAGACTGAAAAGTGGCTGGAGCATTAGTCAAGCCAAAGGGCATGACTAGGAACTCAAAATGACCATAGTGGCATCTGAATGCCGTCTTCTTAACATCTGAACCTCTCATTCGGATTTGATAGTAACCCGATCTCAAATCAATTTTTGAGAAGAATTTAGCACCATGTAGCTCATCAATGAGCTCATCGATCCGAGGAATAGGATACCGATTCTTTATTGTGCTTTGATTCAAGGCACGGTAATCCACACACATGCGGATGGTGTCGTCCTTCTTCTTCACCAGAACCACAGCTGAAGCAAAGGGACTCTTGCTAGGGCGAATGAAGCCCATCTCCAGAAGTTCCTTTATGTTCTTCTCAATTTCATCCTTCTGCTTCTTAGGATATCGATAAGGAGTTGTGATGACAGGTTTGGCACCTTCTTTGAGCTCAATGACATGCTCAGCTCCTCTTTCAGGTGGTGGCCCAGGAGGTAGATCAGCAAACACCTTACTCCTCTTGGTGTTTATTGACTGAATATCTGGAGGGTATTCCCTCTTTGTCTCAACTGGACTAGCTGGAAGAACCATGCATTCCACAGCCCACTCCACTTGGTCATGTCTAATCAGCCTCTCCATCCTTTTGAATGAAACTATTCGAGGACCACCATTGGACATTCCTCTCAATACAACCCTCTTGCCATCAGATTGGAACTTGAGCTCCATTGTTTGTAGATTGAGAGAGATTTCACCAAGTGAACGTAACCATTGTATGCCCAAAACTGCATCTGTGTCACCAATAGTAACCACATAGAAGTCATCTTTGACTTCATAGTTTCCCAACTGCAAAGACATGTTAGGAACTCTTCAGGTGCAAGAAATATGAAACCCATCAGCCACCATGACTTTCAAGCCTTCAAATTCTTCGGTTTTGAGACCTCTCTTTGCAACCACACCTTCATCAATGAAGTTATGCGTTGCACCAGTATCGATTAATGCCACAATACGATGACCTCCAACTCCCCCACGAACCTTGAAATATTCGTTCTTTTGGAAACTAGAGAGTTGGGCAATAGGGCCCCCAACTCCTTGCTCATGATCAGACTCTTTTGTGGCTCTTCAATCTTCACTGTCCCCAAAATAAGACTGCTGATCTGACATATCAGATGCTGATTCATAATCAAAATATGTTCCCATTTGATTATAACGCCCTCTTCCAGGACATCTATGGCCCTTAGTCTAAGGCTCTAAACATGTGTAACACTTGCCCTCTTTTCTGAGCTGTTCACGTTGCTCTTCAGTCAACTTAGGTGGGAACTTCTTGTGCTGATTAGAAGAATGTCTCTTATCCTTCTTATGGCCAAAAGGCTTAGGCAAAAATTTAGGCCTAGGGGCTGATAACTCCATACTACGAGCCTTCTTGATTGCCTCATCAAGACTTGGTGGATCGAAAGCTTTCACCCACCCTTTCAACCAAACCTTCGGAAAATAAAACAACCAATCTTCTTTCGGTGATGTTGGGCACCATCACAGAAAGTCTCTGGAAATCAACAATGTAAGAATCCAAGGAGCCATGCTGCTTCAGTTGTGCAAGCTCACGAAATCTTACTTCAGGATCCTTAGTGTCGAACCTTTCAATCAACTTGTTGGTGAATTCCCCATAGGTTCGAATAAGGTTATGGCCAAGTGTGACCAAACCATGGTACCACCACTCGTGAGTAGCTCCCTCTAAATGAAGTGTTGCAAACTTGATGGCATCTTCTTCTGGCATGGGATGAAGTGAAAGGTAGTTGTCTAACTTCTGAACCCACGATCTTGCTGAACACTTATCACTTCCATCAAAGTGAGCCAATGTTACCTTCCCCAAGGCTTGATGAAAATCAGTTCTAGGAGCCATATAAGCTCGATTATCAACTCTTCCTCCGTGTCTTCTATTTCTCTGATTCAAGAATTGATCAAAGGACCATTGGTCTCTAAGATCAGGAGGTAGGGTAGCATACTCCATGTAGGCTTGCCTGGCATCATCTACCAAAGGAATGGTAGCTTCAACTTGTTGTTCTTCCCTTGGAGTGAATGTAGGAAAGAGCGGTCTAGAGGATGATCCGCTAGAGATGGCATCATGTTGTCCAATGGTTCTACTGCCTCCATTACCATTGTTCCCATTATTCCCATTGTTTCCATTGACTCCACTATTTTCTCCTGTAGCATGGTTTTGATTCGGAGTATGGTTCTGAGAAGTTTGCTGGTCCATCCAAGCAAGTAACCGAGACATCATCTCAATCATTCCATCAAACTTCTTTTCCATCCTCGCATCCTTCTCATCTATGGCCTGCCTAAGATTGTCTGACATGTTCTCAACTGTTTTACCCTTATCCAATGCTGTTTCTATTTCTCTCAAGGCTTCTGAGAGAGTATCTGCTTCTGGCACTAGTGGAAGTTGTGTCTGTTGTCTTCTGGCCTGACCTCTGGTGTAGTATCTGCAATCACTATCACTCATCTGACCACTGAATCACTGTTGGGCACAGGTTGGCAGAATCATGGCTCTGATACCACTGTAATGAACTGGACCAATTTTTTTTTTTGATTTTTCACAATTGATTACAATGCAACACGCACCCCTTAAGGTTAGCACAAACCAAAACGTTGCGAAAAGTAACTCTAACCAAAATGTACACCAGGATCCCGATGTGGGCAAGGTGTGAGCATTGGTCAGAGGATCTATGCAATGCAAACTGAAGGAACTCTAACCAAGAATGGTGTCGAGTGATGGCGAGCATATGGTCAGAGGATCAATGCAATGCAAACTGAAGGAACTCTAACCAAGAATGGCGTCGAGTGATGGCGAGCATATGGTCAAAGGATCAATGCATGATGACAGAATGTAACCCTAACCAAGAATGGCGCCGATGGATGGCGAGCATATGGTCAGAGGGTCCCTAAACTACTCAACTGAAAGCAAATAGGCGGCAAGCCAGCCTCTTCCACTTATTCAGTGGGGATTACATGTAAATTCAAAATGAAGGGAATGAATTGCTGATAGTACTATTGTTCAGCTTACAGCAAATTAGAGAGCTTGCCAAATATCATAAGAATAAGAACTTCCAAAGCTATAACAAGATAAGATCCTCCTCTACAATCACAAACTCTTTGAATATCAACCCCTCGCACAACTAATGAACTTCCTTAAATCTGGTATGACTGATTTGATAGATTTAATGTAGAACAACAACATAATCACTCACGAAAATGCACATAACTCACTCTAAACACATCCTATTGACGAGAAATCAAATGCAGATTACTATACTGATATAGGCACCCAAGATGCAATCCCTAAACCACCCAAAACAAGCTTTATTTATTTTTACACAAACTTCAATGTACTTCAAGATGGTACAGCCCAGCTGCAAGGGAGAATTTCCTCTATAAAATCAAAGAGACAAATAAAATCTAGAAATTGGCAAGAATGGTCACCCCTCATAAACATATTGATAGATTCAATACCCAGAATGATAGCATTTTTATTTCATGAGCTATGAGCAAATCTTACATTCCTCAATGACATTCAGCAACATCTAAATATGATAGAAAATGTAAACTAGAACTCCCAAAATGCAATGACTCAATTGGAAATGCAATTCAAACCTATTACAAGCTAACCTCTCAACTAGTTGCTATCTTTCAAGCAAGAAGATGAGCCCATGCTAGGAGGAATGCTTTCCTCGAAGCGAGTGCCTGAAGACAATTCAGCAGCATAACGGTGTAGTAGACAAAAGCTACCAAATGAAGAGCTGAGGCCTGATTAAATAGACAAGAGAGAAACATCTAGAAGCTTCCAGAAGGCGCCCAAACCCTAATTTCAAATTCACCTTTTCCCTCCAAAGAATGGCGTCCTTTTTCACCAATGAAATATTTCATTTTTTAAAAATAAAATCAATTCTCTCAAATAGGCGTCCCTTTCTTCATCTCAATATTTGACATTTAAAAGATATAACTTATCTCTCCATGACGCCTAGACCCTCAAAGTTCCCCTTTTTTTTAAAAACAACTTAAAGTTGTACTGCTAGGCAAGGGGTATAATATTAAAATATAATATTATAATGAAAATACTTATCTCTCCAAGAAAGATGCGCCCAAAGCCAAGAATTGAAGTGCCAGCTGAACCAACTGAAGAAGAGGACCAACTGAACTGAACCCAAACTGTCCACTGCCAAAAATAGAATTTACTAAAAATAGAAAATTCGCGAAGTTGCCCGGAATGCCAAACTGAACACATCACTGCGAAGCTCCCTGAAAACCCAGAAGGAATCCACAAACAGAATCCCGAACCTCAAGCAACAACCTCCTCAAAACTAGGAAACCCTAATTTCACCATCCGCGTAGCCTACGGGTCTCCGGAATAGGCCAACGGTCAACTGAAACGGTCACAGCTGAGAAGGGGACATTACAATCCCTCACTTGCATAATTTAATTCATTGATTAAATAGCCCAATCTACCTCTTAGTCAACCCCTTATTAAAGTCTTCTCATCCCCCCAAGGAATTTTCAATTCCTTTTTATTTCCCCAACATTTCCCCATGAAATTTTAAATTCCATTTTTCAATTCCTTTTTATTTCTCCAACACTTCCCCATGAAATTTTAAATTCCATTTTATTTTATTTTTGGTTCATAAATGAGTCATATATTGATATTAAAAAAGATTTTTACATTGTGGCACCCTTACAGTGGAGATGATCATCATTTCTACACAACCCCCATGTGTTTCACCCCTGCATTCCCTTACAATGATTTTACCTTAGCAAAAAACTTGACCATACCAACCCATATCACAAACCCTGACCTGAGCACATACTTGCTCCCCCAAAGCTGAGAGACAACACGACAGACCAGACACCCAGCAACCAACACAACATGGAATGACCATACACCAGACATAGAAAAGGCCCAACACCATTTCCAGACCTTACCGTTGCTAAACCTAGGCACGATCCAAAAAATGGAGACCTGAACATTATCTTTGCTCAAGTAACACGCCCTCCTCTAGAAGATACTCCCTGAAATTCCCCTTCTAGTCTGCCTCTAGTGCCTCCTCTTAATATAGGAAAACCTTCAAATATTCTACACCCCATCACGCCCATAGCCTATACTCGGCGAGCTCGTGCCCCTTCACATCTAGAAGAAACGAATATCATTTGACATGGATGTCAAGAAAGAAATCTCTCACCATATCACAAGGTCGCGGTATCCCCACTCCCAACTCAACAATAATTATGACGTCCTCAACTCTGCCTAATTGGTCCACCATGACCAACTTCCTTTCCATTAGCAATACCATGTCCTTCGACAACTCCAAGTCGAGTAGAGCCGCAAAAAACCTGGAGGCGACGTCCACATTTATTTTGTACCTCTCCACAGAAAGCATGAATTCTTTCCCCAACACCAGCTCGACAGCCCCCAACACCAAGGAGTCCCATTCTTTGAAGACAAAATGAAGTTAGTTCTCTGTTATCTTGACAAGGAAAGCCCAAAGCTTTCTCATGGCAACCAAACACATGGGATTTTCCATGACTGCTGACTCCAGACCAGGCCTTCACCACATTCGCAAAGTTGAAATGAGCTCCACAACACCATTTTCCACCACTTAATACCCACGATTCATGCTGGAATAAAATGTTTATTTCCTCTGCTTTGGTAATCATCCTTTACCACCCTACGAATCACATAATCCAGTTGCGCAACACGTGTGAAAGGAATAGAAATATCTTTGTCATCCCAGCCTCCTCTTACTGACCATGCCAACTAGGCAATGCTCTATGAAATTCACAGCAGCACGTGTTACTAAATTTCATTTTATTGTCCCTAGACCTTTTGAGGAATTTTTAATTCATCTCCCACGGAATATTAAATTTCTTTTATCAATCCCCATGTCCCTAAAGGAATTTTAAATGCACATTAAAAAGGAATTTTTAATTCTTTTGGTCAACCCTTTCCTCTCACCTCCTTTCATGGTGACACTTGTCACCACCATGTGGGTTGAGATATCTCAAGGCATCTCAACCCTTTATCCTCAACTCTCAATCCTAGCCTTCCATCCAAAATCCTCAAATCTATATATCTCACACTTAACTATTTTATCCCTCTCTCACACATTTCTCCTTAGAGTGTCATTATGCTACCGAAGTTTTATGAGCACATGTCGAAATTGCACATCATAGGAAAATATACACAACAAGAGGCTCAACATCCAATTATCTACTAGTTTGAGCTTTCTATCACCTAATTTGAGTGTTTTGCTTTATTTTTGTGTTTTTCTTGGTTTATCAATTTCCTTGCATTTTTGGAAGCACAATAACATTGGACACATTTTTGGTATTCTCTATCCACCTCCCCACCATCGATAACACCACCTCTATCAGTGTCATACTGAAGAACCTCCTACTCCTATCTAGTAGGAGGATCCCGCTAATCAACCCATATAGCTATAGTGGCATTGGAGCTACCAATCCTAAGCATTTGTCTATGTCAAGTTGCATCCCTCTATACGAGAGGTCTGTTATCACAAATAGTGTATATAATTTCTTCTTGATTGGTTGTGTAGTGACACCCTCCACAATCTCTCTTCAATCGGTAGACGCAAAATCCTCCATACATCCTCTAAAGTCACTATAATCTCCCCCATGGGGAGGAGGAAAATGCAAGTCTCAAAGCTCCATCACTCGATCAGGGTCGTGAGCATGGGCCTGTGTGCCCTAATAGATAGTGGCAGTGGCATATAAGATAATCCAATCTCCTCAATTTTAATCCAATCATCTCTATCAAATTGATGGGATAACCTCAGGACAACTAACCTTCTCTCCTAGGTATGTGTGTTGTCTATAGCCTGCATCCATCCAACTAGCATGTCAAATTTGTTCATCTAGTTATCATTTATCCTTTTTTTTTTCTCATTTCATCAAATGTTCCTTTTCACACATTCACCCATCGATGCATCTGCCCTTCCATTTGCATATATGCCCCTATGTGTAGCACATTCACCCATTCCCATTGCCCTTACATATTCACCCTTGTGGGCTAGCATATTCATCCCTCCGCATGACACATACATAGTCACCCTTACAAGCTTGTACTTTCACCTCTTTTCCATTTCCCTCACACATTCACCCCTACAGGCTCGAGCATTCACCCCTTCACCATGATCCCAATGCATACACCCCTATAGGCCTATGAATTCAATTGTCTACCCATACCCTTTCAGGGGTGGATCCACTCTACCCCAACCCTCACGCATCCACCCATACCGGCATATGTAAATGCCCCTATGGAGCATCGTGCATTCACCTATCCCATTTTCCCTTTCAAGGGTGGATTCGCTCTTCCCTAACCCTCATGGAAACACTCATCCCGAGGTGCATTTGTCCTTCCCCCCGACCCTAGCATAAATACCCATGTGGACCCAACCACCCAGGGATCTTCATAGGTGAATATTCCTAATCATGACAGGAAAATCCAACTTGTTGTGGATTTAAAATACAAATTAAATGTAAAAAACTAAAGTACAAAATTCAATTTTAGTGCGTACTTGGTCGGGATCATTCTTTCTCTAGTACCAAGCTCGAACGACATCCAAGTGGTGTGGAATGTCTTCTCTATATGTCATTTTCCTCTCCTATCTCTCTATGATCTCCAATGCTCATGGTAAAAATGAATAGTTACTTACCTAGTTTACTATTTATAGCCCCCAATTTACCCCCTCCCCCTTGAAACCCTAATTTCTTCTTTTGGCTCCTGTTTGCACCCCGTAGCTCTTTTTTCCTTTGTTCCTTCACCATTGTTCACCATTGTCTATTGTGTTCTTGCTAGTACCCCATGTTTTCTCCTATCGAGAAGTCTCTTGAGGCCCCTTTTCCTCATCTACCCTCTCAAGGGGGCATCATCCTCCCATATTTCACTCTTTTCTTCACCCCATATTTCCCTCCATGTTGGTGTGTCACATTGACCATCATTTCTTTTATTGAGTTGCCTATATTTTATTTTTCTTCAAAAAATATTACTTTAACAATATTTTGAAGAGGTGCAAAATGTAGACACCTAAATTTGACCATTCCCATGTGGTCAAATATATCCCTTACTTTGTCTATTTCACCTCCTTATTCATGTTTTGATTAGATTAAAATTGGAAGTGCTAGTACCCATTACAAAACAGCCATGACCTCCTTATTCATGTTAATTAAATAATATCATTATTATTTAATTAATATTTTCATCTTTCTAATGTCCCCTAAAGTATTTGATTAAATGATTAAATCCTCTATCCTTTTATATTTCTTCTCTAGATTAAATAAATAGACTAATTTATTTAATCTAGTCATTTAGCCTATGTGGATTCCCCCGAGCCCACATGGAATTTTAAATTCCATTTAATTCTTCCAAAGTATATAGAATAAATTAAAAGGAATTTTTAATTTCTTTCTTGACCTCCTAAGGAATTTTTCATTCATTTTCTCATCCCTAGAAGGATTATAAGAGGAATTTTTAATTCCTCTCTTGTCACATCCTCCCATTATTTGGGGAGGATAAGACAAGTCACCCCTTTTCCCTTCCCAAGGTACTTGAAAGTACCTCCACCTCATTGCCACCTAAGCTCCAACTCACCTCTCCTCATCTCCCTAGGATGACGCATGTCATCCTCACATGTGTTGAGGTGCCTCAAGGCATCTCAACCATTGCTTTTATTCCACTTTAAATCCTAGCCCTCCATCCTTTTACCCTCCTAATGATTACCCTAAACACTTAGCAATTTGGGAATTCATTCCTTCATTCATTCACTATACACATATTCAAGCCTTCAATCTCTCACTCATACTCATAGTCATAGCCAATTTGTATCCAAAAATCCATATTTGCATCCATTTTATGATCAAAATCATGCAACAACAAGGTGTTATGCTACTAAAATTGTGAAGGAGCACACAAATCAAACTATCAAAAGGAGCAAACAAATCCATCAAGTTGAACAAGGTAATATTTGGTCTTTATTTTCATTTTCAAGTTGAAATTTATCCTTAGGCCCTAATCTGAGTGTTTGCATTTGTTTTGGTAATTTTTTCTTGATTTTCTTTGCATTTTAGTTAGACTAGAACACTTGCACACAAATAATATTATACAAATAGCATTGTTAACCCATTACTAAAACATCCACAATTATTGTGGCACTGAAAAATATTGGAATATACAAATACATATATAAAAAAGGAAGAGTGGGACCAATTATTATTAATAATTATCTAGATTAAGTATGCAAGAGAAAAATACAAAAAATAAAAAATATTTATGTAATGTCACATAATTGCACCTAGGGGCAATTCCACATTTTCACATCTTGTCTAGCATTTATGACACCTTAGAAACATTAATGACAAAATCCCATGAGTCTGAATTTCACGATTCTGACCCCATGCGGACATATGGCGAAACAACAAAAGCCTGACAATGTGTTTCCCAAAAATCTAGGCCCTAGACGCCTATGCAATGCGCAGACGTCTGTGTGGTGCACTAGCGTCTTGAAAATTTTCTGAGTTTGAAACAACAAATCTAGAATCTTGACCCTTGCGACATGTGTCCTAGAGATTAGGACTCAAATGTAATAGCTTTGTGTCGCCCTTGCATGCATGAAAACCCCTTTTTGGCTCTCATTTTACGATTGGAAGCCATCAGTTGAAGCACTAATACTACTTGCTCTAGTCTTGGGTACTCTCCATCCTTGATAGCAACACTTCTACAGGTGAAGCCATGTCAGACTGAGGTCCCTCTAGTAGCTACAACTCTCAAATAAGCACTCAAGGGTGCACCTGTGTGCTCCGGAGAGGGTCTTGACCCATGGGTAATGCTCTCTCTCTCACTCTTTCCTACTTGTTCATTTACTACTTTGTGGTGTGGGCTCTACTCCGAAGCGGGTTTTTCTTTCACCACGCACTTTTTTTACTTTATTTACACTCTTTTCCAAACCTGATTGTCTATGGAGGTGGGAACACCAAAAAGGGGGTCTAACTAAGGCAAACCCCTATACAACCCCAACCTTTTCCCCTTGATCTTTTGTGTGTAGGTTGTGAAGTGAAGCTTGGAGAAGAAATCTGAGATCCCAATACAAGGTAATCTTCCTTCAAGTTCCTTTCTTCTTTTCCTTAGATTCTAGTTTTATGTCTGATTATTTGGCCTAATACACCTTTGACCTAAGTTTAGAGGCGAGATCCAGTTCTACCCGCTTGAGCTCCTAAGCTCCTCGTAGCTTAGGATGCCAGCATGTCTTTTAGATGATAGCGTGTAGCACTGGCGTCCTGAGACCGCACTAATTTCCTTTGGCCGAGAGCTCTCTCACCAGAGATAAAAATCTTGGATTCTTGCTCTCTCGGAGTCTAAGGTGATTTTACTGACTTTCTTTATAGTTTTATCAATCTCTTCAAGTTGAGGTGTATAAGGGCAATTTGTTCCCTAGTGATCTCTTGAGAATAAAGAGACCCATGTGCAGCGAATCCCTCTTATATCACATTTTGGTGAACCCGACATGAACACGTCTGATCCATTTTCATAATGTCGCATGTTTATAATGATCCCTTTTCTACAAAATATTTTGATATGTTGGAAGATGCTCTAGATGATTTCTTAGAAGTGCTCTCCCCTATCTATAAATCTTCTAAACAAACTTTCTCCTCGCAAGTTGAGGAGCCGATAAATGTGGTTGTATTTTTTGTGGGTCCTCCAAGCCCTAAGAAACCCGTCATTTACGTGACCCCAGCTGAGCCACCCCCTAGGGAGGACTATTCCATCTATGGGATTTCATGTCATAGCGATCCATCGGACTTATATTCAAGGTTCATGAAAGCTATTGACTCTACTTCTTACAATGATGTCGGGCATACATATAATACAAGGAGAAATAAATAGAACTTAAAACAACAAGCTTTTGTTCCTACATCACAACCAACTCAACTTCCTACTTCTTTACCACCGTCTCAACCTAGCCTTCCTTCAGCTCCTAAACCCACGATCAAAGCACCAGGTGATTATGATCTTGTTGAGCAAGTTTGTGTTACTTTGGCCAAGATCTCACTTTGGGACTTGCTTCAGACCGCTTCGGTTTATCAAGAGATGTTGCAGGAAGCCTTACAAAAGATTCTCTTGCCTACCTCCGCTAGGCCTACGGATGTTAATGTGTTGCTAGCACATACTCGAGCGAACTCACCAAATATTACGTTCCAACCATAAGAACTCTCACCTCCAGATGTGCAGAAGCAAGTAGATCCTTTGATGAGTATAGTTAATGTTAACAACATCGATATTAGGCGTACCCTTGTTGACACTGGTTCAACTCTCAACATTTGTGGTATGGACCTATTTCCTAAAATCAAATTTGATTCATCTTCTTTAGCAACTTCTTCCTTGTATATTTGTGGGTTCAATAACGTTAGCCGTCAAACTCTAGGTACGATAATACTACCTTTGCATCTAGGCCCTGTTACCTTGCCTATGTTGGTTTATGTGATGCCTGGCCCATTACCATACAATTTTCTCTTAGGGAAACCTTGGATTCATGATATGGGCATAGTGACCTCTACTCTACATTGTTCTTTGAATTTTTCGCTAACAATCGGGTGGGGATGATCCCACAATACTGGTTTAAAATTTTTGGCCAAACTAGACATTGAATGGATTTTTTCTAACTAAATCCACTTTCAGGCACCTATAGGAGCTAAACCATGAGGAATTTGAAGATGATGCAAACTAGTGATTTGTGACATTTTTTTTTTTTTGATGAATAGGTAGCTATCTATATTAAATTAAAGATAAGGGTACATATTCACAAAAAAAGGGTGGGTGGTAGAAAGGCACACCCCGCAAGTCACATATGCAAAATAGTGATTTGTGACATTTTGTCTATAGATTCTAAATATAATTTTTTCAAAAATTTTGGAATCAAATTGCACTTCTTTTTCCATCTCCTTTGAAAACTAGGTTTTTTCATTAAACACCATTTTTAAGGAGTGATGTGCACCATATTCAACATAACTTTTTTTCCATGAAGGATAAAATTCTTTTTTTTTTTAATTTAGATTTGCAACTACAATATCTAGCATTTTCATTTGGTTTCATAGTGTTTTATTGAATATGTTTTCCTTAATCAAGTTTCAAATTCAAACCAATTACAATTCAAACATAGGTAGACTGTATACAACATAACTTTTTTTTTGTATGTATAGAAATTCAATTTTATTTATTTTTGGATCAAGGATTTCAATATCTAGTGCACTAATATTTTTCAAAAAAAAAAATTGATAATCTGCTATTTTTCCACGTGTAGAACAAAGAGCTTGATTTTCGATGAAAAACCTACATTCACAAGAAATAAAAAATAAATATAATAATTAAATTGAATTTATTTAAAATTATACTTTTTGGGAAGCTTATAATAAGGACCACATACTTACAAAAAATAATTTTTAAATGAATTCATTTGATCCCCCAAAAGGTAAATCAAAAATGGTTTTTTATTAGCATTTCGATAGGTGTAAAGGAGACTCTATTATAGGTATGGTTTAAAACTAGCAGGGTTCTATCCAAGGGGGTTTGATCTAAGGTGGTTTGATCAAACCCTCTTAAATTGGAATCCTTCAAATGGATTTTCTTAAGGCTTAAATCATTATATTTTCTAAAAATATGTGATTTCAGCAAAAATTAGAATCTCTTAGAAATTGTAAACCAGCATTGTGGGATCACCCGTGGTTACGGTTAAAGAAGATCCAAAGGTTGTGCACCTTTGTTTGTTGGCAGCTACTAGTCGTGCTTCAGCTGAATCCACTCTCAATAATTGTATTCCCTCCTTAACCGCTAATTCTATGGCATGTTCTTCATTGATACCCTCTGTAGAAGTTGTTCCCTAAGCGAGTATCGACAAAGATGAACCACCTAAAGCGAAAGATCCTAAGTCTCCCCTGTCTTCCCCTTCATATTCTCAATCGAACATTTTCCTAGGTGATGATTGGGGTTCCTTGAATTTCTCTAAGTTCTTCATAGTGGAGTACAAGTCAGACCCCTCTGGTATTGAATTTTTGGGTTCTGTTGACGAAAAGGTGGGCAGCGCTCCCATTGGGGAAGAGAAGTGTAATCATGTCTAGGAGACTGCTCCTCCCCCTGCCTAGGAGAGTAACCCCACTCCTGCAAAGTAGGTTAATGTTTTCGAACCGAGTAAAGGAAGTGGGACCACTCCTATAGAAACTTTCGACATCCATTGGTGGAATGAGACACTCTACATGTAGATGCCCCCTCCTAAAACTCTACAAACTCGTTATGGGTTTGGGTATGAACTCGCTTCTCGATATGGTTATGGGAAGAAATTCCTAGGGCATATCAAGCAAGGAATCCAAGTCCCTATCCATTTTAAGCCATGACAACTCTATATGGGTTTGGGATGCTCTGTTGAATAGTCTAAACAAAAACCTTGGTGGAGTGTTAATATGATTTTTTCTGAGCCGTTGAGTTTGGTCCATCCTAAGTTGATAGAAGAAAGGGGACAGGCCAAGAAGATTCCTTTGGATGTCTTCTCTTCGAATGAAGCACTAGGGAAATTTCTAGGTGCTTACTCTTTGTTGCCTCCTTATCATCACAAGAAAAGATTCTTGTATCGCTTGCATAAACAGGAATACTTTGGAGAATCCATTTTGAGTATCAATGAGGAAGACCCTTTATCTAATGTCAGTGATGATGTTTTGATATCTCATCATGATGACCACAATCCTCTCCTTAAAGGAGATACTATCGAAGTCCCTTTGGATCCTAAATCTTTGGAAAAGGTAATCAAGATTGGGAAGTGTCTCTCTTCCAAAGTAGATGAACAATCTGTTTTCTTGCGTATTCACCTTGATATCTTTGCTTGGACATATGAGGATATGCCTGATATTGATGAATCCATCGGTATATGTAGGATCAAGATGGAAAAAATAGGCCCTTAAGTGGCAATAAAATTCAAAAAATCAGAGTTAGGCAACTTGACATAAAAATTTGAATAAGTTATCTATATTATTACAAAAATATGTAAGAATAGAATATGTAGAAAATTGAATTTAGTTTCTAAACTACTAGGTTTTTTTTTTTTTTAAAAGAAATCTATTTGGTGAAAATTTGAAATTTCAATGCAGTAGTACTTAAATTTCAGGGAAAAAAGAAGAAGTAGGTGTTTGTCCGACCACCCTAACCATAATAAAATGAAGATATTTTTTTATAAGATTTTAGATATTAGTATGACTCATGTCCTGATGTGATGCATATTTTTTGTAATTATTTTCCAAGTAAATAATTAATTATTATTATTTTTTTAAAAAAATTTAAAAATATAAAAACTTGTATGTCTAACCACCTTAACTTGGTCAAAATTTTATGAAATTCATTTTATTATTTTCTAATCCTATAGTATGCGAAGCATAGAATGTGATGCATTTTTGGATTGAAAAAATGTGATACCATTTGAAATTTATAGATGTTTTTCAATCGGCCTATCAATCAGAACTTTAGTCATAATTCAAATAGAAAATGAATAATACTTATTTATTAAATTCAAAGTAAAGAATAATTTATATTGGTGGAAATATGAGAATCTCATTTAAAAACCCTTTTCATTTCATCAATTTTGGGTAAAAAAAAAGTCATCAGCCACATGGACCATCATATCACTTAGATATCGCCACTTTTTGGCCCATCATGATCCTACACATACCCCCATAGTGGTCCACAATATCGTCCTATGTCTCGACACCAAGCCAGCTAAGAAGAAAATTTGAAAGATCAATCCCAAGGTAGCTTTGATGGTCAAAATTGAGATAGAAAAGCTGATGAAAGCAGGCTTTATCTGTCCAATTGACTACCATCCTTGGATTTTGAATATAGTTGTTGTTAGCAAGCCTAACAGTCGTATTTGCATATGCATTGACTTTCAAGACCTTAATAAGGCTTCTCTTAAAGATGATTTTCCACTACCTAGTATAGGCATGATTGTGAACTCAACCGTAGGCCATGCATTGTTATATTTTATGGATGGCTTCTCGAGTCATAATCAAATCCATATTGACCCAGATGATCAGTACAAGAAAGCCTTCACTACCCCTTGGGGTACTTTTTGCTATGTGGTCATTCCATTTGGTTTAAATAACACAAGAGCGACTTATCAAAGAGCAATGACCCTGATATCTCATGATTTCATTCATAAGATCTTAGAGGACTATGTTGATGGCATCCTAGCAAAGTCTATAAATTGTCAAGATCTTGTGAAGAGCCTTCATCTTATCTTTGAAAGGCTCTGACTCTACAAGATGAGACTCAATCTCCATAAGTGTGTCTTCAACGTAGATTTCGGCAAGCTTCTGGCATTCATAGTCTCTTATTGTGGAATCGAGGTTGACACAAATAAGATTGATGCTATTGTTAGCATGCCTCCACCGAGGAATATTACTAAGTTGCAAAGTTTACAAGGGAAGATTTAGGTGATTCATAGATTTATATCTCAATTGGCTAATTGTATCCTCCCTTTCACTTGTTTATTGAAAAAGGATGTTCGCTTCATATGGGATGGAGAGTGTCAGAAATCCTTTGAATCAATCAAAGCTTATTTGGCCAATCCTCCCATATTGATGTCAGCTATGCAAGATAGGCACTTCCTACTTTACCTTGTTGCGTCACTGTATGCTTTGGCAGCTTTACTAGCTCAATATGATGACGTAAGAAGAGAGAGAACGGTCTACTACATTAGTCATGTCCTTGTCGAATATGAAACCCATTATTCCTCCATGGAGAAGTAATGCCTTGCTCTTGTATTCGCTATGAAAAAGTTGAGGCACTACCTTCTCCATGCTGAAACACATGTCATAGTGAAAATAGATCTTTTGAGACACTTGTTCTCTAGCGCTAACCTTGCTAGGAGATTAGTGAAGTGGGTTATGTTACTTTTTGAGTTCGATATAAAATTTGTACTCAGAAATCGATATAGGGTCACGTGGTTGTTGATCAATTAGCAAATTCTCCCTCACCTCGCTCCTTCCCTAGGTTGGGTCTATTTCCTCATGAGAACATTTTCACAATTAACTATGATCTCAAATGGAAGATGTATTTCGATGGGTCAAGGTATCAGATTGGTTCCGGAGCGAGTGTGGTCTTGATATCCCTCGAAGGAAAATTGATCCCCCTATCCTTTCGATTAGATTTTCCTTGTATAAATAACATCATGGAGTACAAAGCTCTTATTGCTGGCTTACGTTCCGCAATTGCACTAAATATTAAACATCTTTGTATACTAGGTGATTCTAAACTTATTGTGAATTAGATTACGAGAACTTATCAAGCTAAACAAAGTAGATTGTCTTGATATCGAGACTTCACTTTGTCCTTGCTCAATCAATTTTCCTCTTTCACAATAAATAGTGTCCCTAGGAGAGAAAATAGACATGCCGATGCCATGGCAAGCGTTTCTTCCTTGGTACCTTCAGAAGAGGATACGAAAACATATCACTTTGTGGTTCAGGTCATGTGAAGCTTGGCGGTTTCCAGTCAACCCGAACCCGTCTCTGGCATGTTTTCATGCAAACTCGAGAGAGTGGTTCTCTAGTATCTGTAGTTACTTAAAGACTGGAAAATTTCCTGATGATGTGACAAAAAAATATCGCACTCATACATGAAAGCTTTCAGTGTGTTATTTCATTTTATCCGACATTCTTTATCGAAAGGCCTATAACGGCTTGTTGCTAAGGTGTCTCACTAAAGAAGAAATACCCCTTGCCCTTAAAGAAGCCCACTCGGGCTCCAGGGGTGGACATTTCGGTGGTAAATCCTTGGTGAGAAAATTGATACACATGGGGTACTATTGGCAAACAATGGAACAAGATTCCTTCGATTTTTTCAGGAAGTACCTTCAATGTCAACAAAACAGTTGTCTTATCCATGCTCTTGCTCAGGAGTTACAAAATCAAACTTCTCCTTGGGTGTTTGCAAAATGGGGGTTGGATATAATCGAAAAAATATCACCTCCTTCTTCCAAGGGACATACCTTTATCATTACCACTATAGATTATTTCACAAAATGGGTCGAAGTTGTTCCACGAATGTTGAAACTATCTATAGTTTTCTCATGAGCAATATCATTTCTCATTTTGGGATACCTGCTACACTTATTTCTAATAATGGTACACCATTCAAGAACAAGGAAGTAAAGCAATTCTTGGAGAAATTTCATATTCAGCATAGGTTTTCTACACTATATTATCCACAATCCAATGGTCAAGCAAGAGCCTCTACTAAAACTCTTGAACTCATTCTTTGCAAAATAGTTAATAAGCATGGTAAGGATTGGCATATTCAATTAACATACGCTTTGTGGGCCTATCGCATGAGTGTCCGTATGGCGATGGGAACAACACCTTATAACCTCATGTATGCACTGAAGCTATCATGCCTTTCGAGTTGGAAATTTTATCCTTATAGGTTTCCCAAGTTAGAGGGTTAATTGATGATGAAACCTACTGAATTAACCACTTGCATCAACTAGAGATGCTCGACGAGCACTATCTATATGCCCTCGATCATCTTAAGACTTATCAGCGGTCATTATCAAGACAATATAATCATAATGTGCTTCCTAGAAATTTTAAGCTAGGAGACCTAGTTCTCTATGAAAACGAGTGAAATGTAAATGCATTGCCTGATCAAAAAGGGAAATTTAGTCCTAACTAGTTAGGTCCTTACATTGTAATCTTTGTGTATGGTTCAGGTGCTTATAGATTATCGTTTATGGATGGAACACCTTTAAAAGAACCCGTTAATGCGATGCATCTTCGTCGATACTATGTGTAGTGTTCTAATGTGTCACATATGTGGTGTTCTCCCTAAAAGGTAGTAATACTACATATGCTAACATTGCTCATTCTCACATTATGAATTTTTTTTGTGTTTATGACGTGACCATGTGTGTGTGTGAAATAAAACATACATACATTTGTTCGACTATGCTATGTACCCATACATCACATTACATCTTTTAAAGAAATTAGATCATCATTGTATTTAATTAACATGTAATCAAACGTGTTTATTAAATCATGATTAACATCTAGTGAAAGCATACATCCATATAAGCATATAACATCCATAGCATGAACATACATGAAAATGGAACACAAACACATAAACAAAGCCATGATACTGAAACCAATATATATGTCCATGTATGAATCAAATGTCATGTACATGTATCGAGCCACTACTATAAAAAATGAGTGGCTATTGAATATATGTCTATAAAAAGATCTACAAGTATATATGTGTATGTGTATCTGGCTACAAAAATGATGTACAAAAGATGGTCTCCTATCCCTGTGGTGCATGGCTCGTTGAGCCCTCTAGCTCTAGCAGCTACTCTGGTACCCTCGAGAGAGGTTGCACGGTGGTCATAGAGTGGGATCGGTGTGAGCCTGATATAGACATAGCTGCTCGCATCCCTCTAAGCTCCCCCAACAATGACCATATGTCCATCTTCACCTGAATCAGCTCCTGTTGTAGCTGCTATACATCTGTCAGGATCACAACTGTCGGTTACGCGTTGAGGTCATTGATACAGCTCTGAAGGGTGTCACACATCTGCTTGGCGGCATCATCCCTCATCACTACCATATCTCACTTAGTGAGCTTCATCCACAGCTCCCCTGACAGTTGGACACGTTGTCCCCAAAGAGTCGTTAGCTCCATAGTCAGTTGTACGATCTCCGCACCCTGCTCCTCGTAGGTGGTCCTCAAGCGCACTACCAAGTGGGGGCATGTCTCCCTACTGATATTGATCAATAGGCCTCAAGAACCATCCCTTGGATTGACATGGCAAGGGCCACCTCTAAAATACACTGAGCCATAAGCCCAGTCCATCCGTGAGCATCCTCTCATGATATCTCATCTTTGGCATAGTGAATACGTGTCAAAGATCGACCCACAAAAGATGTGTGATCTCATCCTTTAAGAGGTGGTCCCTCTGCTCGCGGAAGAGTCAGAATCCTCTCCCTCTTGGATGCTCCCAAATCTCTGAGTACTCTTGCAAAAATTGAAAAATTCTAAGTCAGAAACATCCAAATTCATCATTAAAACTGGAAAAAATCACTCAAGACATATGTGCATCACGTATGCATCCCAGACCGCCATGGTTGCCCGAGGACACATCCTCGAGATGACAGCACAAACTCGGGACCTCAGTGTGTGTCTTAGATGACATCACGTATATTGGACACGAGCACAAAAAAGAGACACTTGTACACCTCGTCAGTTGAAAACATGCAAAAAATTAATTAAATTACACAATAAACGACGCTTAGAAACCTACCTGGTCTACCTCGTGGCCCTCAGCAATGTCCTCGTGTAGTTGCTCCAACCTCGGTGCCTCGTAGTCTCTCCTACTTAGCATTTTGCTGACTTTTCTCTCACAAAAGTCAACAATTTGCTCATAGTGAATTGTGAAAATGACCCTTGTAGGGGCCCACCTAGGTATATATAGGCCCTCCAGGGCCCATTTTTCCTAGAGTTTGTCACTCCCCGATTTCTCCTCACTTCACCCTACCATGCTAGGAGAAAACTCAAGAGGGGGCACATAGTCACCTCTTGATCATATTTTTCCTCTGAATCAACGACATTTTTCTTGACCATTCTTCTCTCCGTAATAGTTTCTTTTGATTTATTGAAGCTAACTCAAAATTTTAAGTTTTGTAGGATAAAGTTTTGAACGATCTTTCGCAACTTTTTTTTCATTGTTTGTTGAGCCCGGATGCTGGGGGCATCCTCAGTATCGGTCAACTCGACCTTGATGACCTCTACGGTCCCTCTTTCTTGGCATGCAATTTCGTAAAATTCAAAATTTGGGTGCAATTTTTCTTCTCTACTTTAGTGAGGCTAATTTTTTCCAAAATCAAACCCACTAAAGTGGGGGCAAAATGTAATGTCGCAAAATTGCACCTAGGGGCAATTCCACATTTTCACATCTTTCTTAGCATTTATGACACCTTAGAAACATTAATAACAAAATCCCACGAGTCAAAATTTCACAATTCTGACCCCATGCAGACATATGTCGAAACAATAGAAGCCTGACAATGTGTTTACCAAATATCTAGGCCCTGGATGGCTACACGGCGTGCGAACTTCCGCACAACGCGCTAGCATGCTGACGGTTTTTCGAGTTTGAAACAACGAATCTAGAATCCTGACCCTTGAGACACGTATCTTGACAGTTAGGTCTCAAATGTAACGGCTCTATGCCACCCTTGCATGAATGAAAACCCCTTTTTGGATCTCATTTTGGGGTTGGAAGCCATCAGTTGAAGCACTACTACTACTTGCTCTAGTCTTGGGTACTCTCCATCCTTTATAGCAGCACTTCTACAAGAAAATCCATGTCAGACTGAGGTCCCTCAAGTAGCTACAACTCTCAAACAAGCACTCAGCCAGTGCGTTTGTGTGCTCTAGAGAGGGTCTTGACTCGTGGGTAATGTTTTCTCTCTCACTCACTCTTTCCTACTTGTTCATTTACTACTTTGTGGTGTGGGCTCTACTCTGAAGTGGATTTTTCTTTCACCACGCACTTTGTTTACTTCGTTTACACTCTTTTCCAAACTTGGTTGTCTATAGAGGTGGGAACACCAAAACGGGGGTCTGACTGAGGCAAACCCCTATACAACCCCAACGTTTTCCCCTTGATCTTCTATGTGTAGGTTGTGAAGTGAAGCTTGGAGAAGAAATTTGAGCATCTGGTACAAGGTAATATTCCTTCAAGTTCCTTTGTGTTGTTCCTTATATTCTAGTTTTTTTTTTTATTATTTGGCCTAATATGCTTTTGACCCAAGTTTAGAGGCAAGATCCAATTCTTCCCACTTGAATTCCTGAGCTCTTCGCGGATTAGGACGCTAGCGTGTCTTTAGACGACAGTGCGCCACGCTAGCATCTTGAAACAATGCTGATGTCCTTTGGCCAAGAGCTCTCTCACCAAAGGTAGAAATCTTGGAGTCTTGCTCTCTCAGAGTTTGAGGTGATTTTACTGACTTTCTTTGTAGTTTTATCAATCTATTCAAGTTGAGGTGTATAAGGGAAGTTCATTCCCTGGTGACCTCTTGAGAATAAAGAGACCTGTGTGCAACGAATCCCTCTTATATCATAATTTAATTGAACATAAATTATAAATAACTATTGCAAATAAGAGAAAAAATAACATAGATAATGAACCTCCATCAAACAAAAGTGATAGTGTTGGTGGCATTGGTAGTGGAATGACTATTAATAATTTGATGCATGGGTTCACTAAATAAAAAGCTATACATTTTATGCAAGATAAAAGTATTGAGGCTGCATCAATAGAAGGACAATAGATTTTTGAAATCTTCCAATAGAAGGAAGAAATTTTTTGACATTTTTTTTTAGACCCGTATGAAAAGCACATCAAAAAATCAACTAGAAAATGCACAATATGAATAATGAAACAAATAGAGATTTTGTTAACCATATGACCAATCTATTTTTTTAAATGATCTAAACAAGTTTATAAATCAAGTTATTTTTATCATGTGGATAAGAATATGTAGAAAAATAATAATAAGAAAAATAAGTAAAAACTATGCTAATTATTAGTCAAATATAGAAAAAATACTTAGATTTCAATATTGGATATGTAGATTTCAAAATTTAAAAAATAGAAGTTACTTGCACAAACTTAAAAAATGTGTTGCTATAATACTACAACTAGGACCACCCACTCTTTTTGTTGCATTCACTAATATATACTAAAATTAGAATACACTAACCAAAGCATTATCAAAATTGTATAGTGCACATGAAACAAGTTAAGTTGCAAGCAATTAAAAGTTAGCTATTGAAACTATTTTTTTTTAATAAGGAATGATACAATGACTTGTGCATGCAATTATAGAAAAAATTTGAATGTAATAAAATTTAATTGATATGTGTAGATGATTCTTTCTTTGGAAAGATATTGGACTAATTTTCAATTATAGAGTTTCAAAATTGAAGAAATAAGCACAAACATTTAATGTTACACATTAAAGATATATCACTATCTCTATTGCAAAGAAAATATTGTCCATATTAGAATGTGCAATATGTGATGGATGAGTTTTATTTGAAATATTTCTCAATGAAATAAGTATTGGAAAAAATATATACATGCAATACAGTCTACACTTATTTGGCCAATGATGTTATTGAAAAGGAAACCATCCCATATATGGAATAATACATTTATAAAATACATTCCACAACTATCAAGTAGATAACACATTACTAAGTTTATTCTTAATACATAATCTATGATTGTGTATTGTAGCTTGTATGTGATGTCAACAAAAAATGTGTTTTAAAGAGATCACCGAGAACAAAATATTGATGCCTTAAAAATAATAAAGAGATACTAAAATTGTAATAGATGTATTGAACAAAATATAACATAATCACTTTTCAAGAACATATCTAATATCTCACAGTATTAGTCTTTCTTGATTTGTGCTTGTGTTTATGCTTCTATGCTTACATTAATTGCTCAGATCTGAGTATAATTATTATAACAGCATTGTGAGATTAGTCCCAGGCTTATTATAGTGATATCAGAGCAGGTGTGTCCTGTTAGCCTACGGGTCTAATTGGCCATGAAAATATACATTGGACACGAGTGAGAGTATGGATAGGCGACCGAAATTCTGACCCAAGGACCCCATTCAGGAGCTAATATCGAAGATACAGAAGGATAAGGAAAGGTATCCATATGAAGCCACCAAGATCTTCGACCAATACCAAGGAATTTCCAATGAGATCAAATCTGTACTTCCTTTTGATGATTATCTACAATGTCTGGAACATAGAAACCCAAATAAATGAGGACTTTACAACTACATTAGATGAAAGAGGAAAGAAGAGAAAGATACAAAAATTGCTAAGGAGAAGAGCAAGGAACTGGAGTCATTCTCAAAAAAAGAAGAGCAGAAGAAGCATGAGGAGCCCCTCATTAAGCATGAGCAAAAAAAGAGGTCCAACAAAAAGAAGAGACTTGGAGAGATCCCCAAACTGAAGCACATAGGGAAGAATTCCACCCAGAGATGGAAGGTAAACAAGGGGTTGAAGGAGAGGCCAAACTAGCATTGATTAATCAGCTAGGTGGAGGTATGAAGTCAACCTATGAGCATAGCATTACCTCACCAACTCTACCTCTTATCGGTAAGGAATCAAATTTTGATTTAGATAACTTGGATAATGATAATATCCATACTTATGGAAGCAATACAGAAATTTCGTCATGTAGCGAGCAAGGTGCCTTTAATAAAGTTGAGTTAATGAAGGAGGAGTATGAATCTACTCGTGTTTTGACACCTCACTGCTATGATGATGATGCCTTCACTGATAATGATGTTAACCTAGCTGCAAAACATGAGTTGTGTGAAAAAGATGTCACAGAGGTAGCTGATTTTGGAAAGCTTGGTTGTGTTCATATAAATCTGAAATAACTAATTAATATTTATGATGGTGATATTGAAGAAAAATCAGAAATGTTGCATGGGAGTTTCTTGTCCCATAAGCCACACACATTGGAGAGGCAATTAAGGATGTATGATAGTCAGATCATGGCAGCCCTAACTCTCTTTGATGACATTCATAAGACGATGGTAGATTTGTGTTGAAAGGCCTTAAGTGGCCTGAAAGGACTCAAAGGAGGTGTCTCTCTTGATGAGTTGCACAAACTCCAAGTAAATTTGATGATAGTGAAGTCAAACTTCCTACACTTACTTGCAGATAGAGGTCACCTCCTTGCACTTGAGGAGATTTACATGGATGCCTTGAGAAGGAAGGAAAATGAAGTGGATAAGCTCACTCTTGAGCTTAAGAGCAACATGAAGAAGGCAAAGAGTACTAACATGAAGGAAGGTATTGAGGGAATTTATGATGAAGACATTTTTTGCAACAATGAGATTGAGTTTGTAGTACATGATCTGCACTTGGAGGCTCCTCGTTGACCAACACCTATTGATGACCATCCCCTCACACAAGGAGAAATTATTGAGACAGGGATAGACCACACACATGAGCATGACGTGAGGGATAATTCTCTGAGGTATGACAACAAACCTATATCTTCACATTACTATGCTATGACAAACGAAAGGATTAGCCATAAGAGTTATAATTCCCATAAAGGAACTCATATGGGACCAACAGTTGTTGGAGAGCATGAAGCTATGAAGAGGGAGAAGTTTGATGTGATCAAAGACAAAGTGGAAAGGTATGATGGCTATTATGATTTTTCGATTTGGAACAGCAAACTTGAGGTTTTGCTTAGTCTTGAATTGGTAGCTCTTGCTCATGAGGGTGATAGTAAGAAGTCTTTTTCCCTTGTTCTGCACATCCATGGAAGAACACTCAGAGCTCAGAAGTTGACTAGAGTTGGTGGCCTTCAAGGATACCTCCATTATTTTGTGTCTATTAAGCGTGATAGTGCGATGAGTTGGGATCCAGGAATTGGCTTGTTTGGTGAACTATTTACTTCGTATCATGAAACAAGTTTTCGCTTTATGACATTTACATCAGAGTTGAGCAGTGGAGGTTTCAGAACAGACGCCATATCATTCATCACTTGTTGGTCGCCTTGGCACTCTTGAACACAGGGTTACAATTGCTTGAGGGCAATCAATTCCCAGGACCGGAGGACTGTTATGTCCCCAATTCCAATCTCTATGTAAGGCGGGAGTTTCTCAACGCTTTATTAAATATTAAAATAATAATAATAATAATAATATAAATTTAAATTATTAAAAATAGTATTTAAATCTTATATGTCTGGCCGACTTCCTTGAGTTTGGCGCCTAGGAAAATATTTGAATTTCATTTTGCTAGCCAACCTGTTGGAAGGCTCCTATGATCATGTATATATGATAGTTTGTTGCTTGGTTCTCAGAACATCTGGAATTTGGACGATAGTCATGGCAAGTTACTGAGGGACGAAACCCCCGTGCTGATCTCCTGCAGGTTGGGACGTAGCCCCCTACCTCGAATTCGTGTGACTGCTCATTTCTGCCATTTATATAAGTCTTAATTATTGCTGCGATTACAGGTGGGACAAAGCAAAGAGAGTTCCAGGAGCGATTAATGAGTGGTGGCCGAGCCATAGGCTTTGGCCACTCCGCTTAAGAAGGTTTCTATCCGCCAGCACTAACTACACACGCTCGGCCTGGGTATTTAGAAGAATCGACAAGGGCACAAGGCGACGAACTTACAGCCACACAGACCAGAGGATCTCAATCGAGCACTATATTCTAGACCCGCACATTCAATTCTAGCGATAGTAATTGAGGATCGAATTACTCATACTTTCCGTGTGCAAACTACAGCGGAATCTAAACAGCGATCTGGTCTGCAACGGGTCATTGTGGAGTTCTGGCCCGAACTCTTTGAGTGGCACGGGTTGTCTAGAGGGAAGTCACAACGCCAATTCTCTGTTCTCTAAGTCCTGTGAGAAACATTGTATCAGCCCCCTATTCTATTGGAATACTGTATCACTGTATGCGGGTGTCAAACAGCGGATTTCATGATTATCATAATAAACTTTGGTGCACTGATGATCTAATTTCTCACAATAGTAGTCTTTCTTGATCTGTGATTGCGTTTATGCTTCTGTGCTTACATTGATTGCTTAGATCTGAGTATAATTATTATAACAGAATTATGAAATTAGTCCCAGGCTTATTACACAAGGGGACTTCACATTGACAATAAAATACTTGCTAACACTCATGTTTTTTGTCTTCTATTTTTCTACCATTCTCTGTCAATCTGTTGCGTCATGTCGGCTCTTTAACAGCAACTCCAGTGAGAAGACATGAATTGGCTAGCATGATTAGTACAGGTTATGTCAGTGAGCTGTTGGAAAAAATCTTGGTTTTCAATATACTAGATAACAGGGCCTTTTATGGGTTGTTCGTTTAATTATCTGGGTTATAAGGCCTCTGTTAGTTTTCCTGAGATCAGGATTGTTAGTGCCCCTTATAGTTTCTACAGATTTTGCTTCTTCTTCTGCAATAGCTAACAGAAATAGAGATGGAAGAAGAAGAAAGTTTGGAATAATTCTATTTGGTAGTATGGCAAGCCTGTCTATGGGTTCACCACCTTGGGGAAGATTGCATGGGTGCAGTCGATTTTGTCTTTGGTAGGCTTTTTTATCAGGTAGAGTAGATCATATTACCATTTGTTAGGTGGAGATGAGACCGATGGGATTTTACATTTTGCAAGGTCAATTTTGTTGGGTATAACTAATTTTGTAGCGGAGTGGTGACAAAACTTCAACCAAATATTAATCCGTTTGGATTGGCTGAAAGAGGCAAAGATTGTCTCAAAAATAGTTATGTTGATAGGACTGAGACAGAAGAGTGTGGATTTATGAGTGAGTTTGCACCTATAAAAGTAGTAAAAGAAGGTGTTCGGCTTTTATATTTTATTGAGTCTGACAAGATTTGGAGAATATTGATTCGTTGTGTTCATGAACAATATTTGGTGAAGTTGAAAACTTCCAGCCTAGTTGTGATGTGAAGACAACATGGAAATGCAGGGGATGACAATGCATGGTTGTGCTGGTTGGACTTCACGGGGGAGATTGTTGGGATGTGAAGCCCAATGGTCACATGACCGTTTGTATTCTCCCATCTCTTTGTATTCGAAGAGCCTTGTATAAATACGTGGTTGATCATGTACTGTACTATGAGTTGATTGATCAATACAGTGATTCCCTGCTTGAGAGTGGACGTAGGCTATTGCTGAACCACTATAAATTCGTGTCTCTATTTTGTTCATTATTTTATGTGTTATTCTTTTTATGCTTGTTTTAATATTTACAATTGGTATCAGAGCTATGGAAAAGTGTTGAGTTGTTGGTTAGAACCAAGGAGCAGAAATGGACGCTGAAGAAGCCTCTTGGTACTTCCCATATATCTCAATGGGTATAACTAATTTTGTACTTGATGATGATGAGGCTGATTCTGTCATTAAAGAATTTCTTGGCAGTTTGGATTTGGCTGAAGAAGAGGGTTTGAAGCAAAGCAGAGGAGTTGTTGGGGCTCCCGAGTACTGGTTTGAGGATAGGACGCCTCAAGTAGATCTTTGGGCGACACAGAAGAAGAAAGTGTCATTTGCAGATACTATTGATATTTTTTATTATGAGGAGTATGACAATTTGAAGAAGGGCAATAAATGTAGAAGGCGGCAGTGATCCAAAAGGAAAAAGAAAGCAAGAGAGGAAGAAGGGGCAGAGGAACCAGATGAAGAAAGGTCTAAAAGTGCTTTGCGGATTGTTTTGGAGGAGAGTGAATCCCCATGTGATGGGGAAGTATCATGGGCTCCAAATGAAAATCCCATGCCCAAGCTCGTTGCAGATTTGGCATTAGAAGCTGGAAATGGCGTTGTAACGCTTGACCCGGTCACCCCTGTTGGGGTAGAGGAGGCCCTGCCTGATGGGGAAGAGGTACCCGAGGACCTAGTTGCAGATGACGTCATTGGTAAATTTCTTAACCTTTTGAAATTTGATCAAAGTTTGGCTGCAAAACAAGAAATTGCAGTAAAGACGGTGAACACAGTAGCATCTCCAGATTCGGATGTAAGAAAATTTAATAGCACTGCAGCCAGGGTCACTCAAGAAGAATTGAGTAACGGGGCGAGTTAAAGCTCTCTCGGTTATGGCTTTTGGAAAGCCTCATCGCAGAGCATGGTTGCGGTAAAGGCTATGATAGAGGACATAGACATTGAGGAAGAAGTGCATTTGGTCGAAGAGAGCTTGAATGCAGTAAATGATGAGGAAAAATGAATTGAGACTTTACAGGTTGTTGGTATTGGATTGCCTATCATGAATGGTGGTGGTAATAATTATGTGTATGACAGTGCCTGTAGTTCATCTTATATGAGTGCTCCTTCTAGTCCAGGATGAATTCAAAGCGGATTCTTCTTTAGCGTACCGACTAGTCCTATGTGCTCACCCTCCCAGAAGCAAAGCCTGAAAATGGGCGTTGAGCTTGGTCCCGGGGGAGTAGAAATTGAAGATGCTTTATGATGGTCGATGGCCACTTGTTATAATATAATCCTCCTGCATATGGATTTGTTTGTGTTGTTGAACATGTCGATGAGTTGTTTGGATGAGATGTTGATGCTCATGGAAAATACTAAGATGGAGGAGGAGAAAGATGAAATTGCAGGAGCTTCAAGCTTGACAATCTCGTATCAGCAACAGATCTGGCCATTGTTGGATGCAGTAGATAAGCTACGGAATTTGGACATAATGCAAGAGGGATTCCAACTTCTGAGCATTGTGGTGGTGGGAGACTAGCCGAGCGGCAAGTCCAGCATCTTGAAGTCCCTCGCAGGCATCAAGCTTCCCAAAGGGATGGGCATCTGCAAGCGCGTTCCCCTCGTCATGAGACTCCAAAGTTGCACTGACGAAACGGAAGCCCTAATCTCCATCGAGTTCAACGAAAAAAAGGAGAAAATAAAAGAGTGTGACATAACATCCAAGGCCGATGCTGCAAAGGGCACTGAGCACAGCGGAGTGGTGACGAAACTTCAACCAAATATTAATCCGTTTGGATTGGCTGACAAAGGCAAAGATTGTCTCAAAAATCATCATGTTGACAGGGCTGAGACAGAAGAGTGTGGATTTATGAGTGAGTTTGCACTTATAAAAGTAGTAAGAGAAGGTGTTCGGCTTTTATATTTTATTGAGTTTGACAGGATTTGGAGAAGATTGATTCGCTGTGTTCGTGAACAATATTTGGTGAAGTTGAAAACTTCCAGCCTAGTTGCGATGTGAAGACAACATGGAAATGTAGGGGATGACAGTGCATGGTTGTGCTGGTTGGACTTCACAAGGGAGATTGTTGGGATGTGAAGCCCAACAGTCACATGACCATTTGTATTCTCCCATCTCTTCGTATTCGAAGAGCCTTGTATAAATACGTGGTTGATCATGTACTGTACTATGAGTTGATTGATTAATACAGTGATTCCCTACTTGAGAGTGGACGTAGGCTATTGCTAAACCACTATAAATTTGTGTCTCTGTTTCGTTCATTATTTTATGTGTTATTCTTTTTTTGCTCTTTTCAATATTTACAAATTTAGTTCAACTGCATTACCTCTAACTTATTTCCTTGAAAGGCATTATCTAATAAGTTTAAAAGTGTTATTAATTAGTTAATAGATATAAATATTTATAGTATTATGAGTTAAGTATTTGTATATTTATATTAATAGTTATTTTATCTAGTATTTGGTTAATATGATTATAAATATTTATATTTGTTGACTACTTGACAATATTTTGAGGCTTATTGGTTATTTGTTAATATTTTTAATTATAATTATTAAATTTTTTTTTAAATATAATTGTGATAGTATAAGATATTTTCAATGATTTTATAAGAAAGAAACAATTTTAAATATATTTTAATTTATTAACATTAATGAAACGATTCCTGAAAGATGGTGAGAAGGTTAACAAATTGCAGAATGGTTTCAATCACGTGACCCTTCCTAGTGTTTGAATTGTCATTGTTGAGATTCTCATGAGGTACGTCACTCTGGAAGGGCACTTTCGCCACTTCCATCCCCACCTTTTCCCCATGCTCAATCACCTCAGGTACAATATTAAGATGAATTTCCCTTTCTAGATTATGTCTCCGCTTGATCAGTCTGTCAGCAATGTCCAAGCCAAAAGTAAAAACTTCTCTTGCATCAAGACCTAATCCTATGTTTATGTAAGTATCATGAGGCCTTGCTTCCCTCTCGTGCTACTATGTGCAAGAATACTTTAACTATTCTAGACCCCACTATTCCCTCAAGGGACCCCAACCCTTTTGTCACAATCAACAAAACTCCTCCTACCATCCGCTACAGTACCTAGGCCCGCAGTAAAGCCCTTGCTAATGATAATACCCCTCCCATCCCTATCAATTTTAAATCCCTGTCTGAGCCTACACGCACAACAATTTATTTTGAGTTGGGAGAGTTTGATAACACCAGTGACGATAATGATTTGTGGAACCCTACCCTGACTAATTCCTTTGTTCACTCCTCAGCTCAGGGCCATGACTTAGACATCCCCAACACCCCGCCTGATGCTAACCCTAGCCCTCATAATACCCCCAACTTGTGTGTCAACTTGGATGAACCTAGGAATGTTCCTAGGTCTATTCATTTTCCTGCTGACCCCATAAGTAAAAAGTTGAACGAAATTGCTATACTATCAATGTTCAGAAATATATTATGAAATGGCTCTTGGGGTAGCTAGTTACTGCTAAGGAGAGGATTCAAATCCTGGAAGGCAAGGTGTTGGAACAATAGACTCTGTGGCCTAGGGAGGTGGAGAACAAAGCACATTGGGACATGATTACTTCCTTGGCTAGGTCCTTTGAGAGGTGGGAAAGGTGGGAGAAAGAGTTGGATGATCTTCGGGCCATTGTTGGGTTGGAAGAAGATAAAAAGAGTTTAATGGCTGAAATTGATGCCATTCACCAGACCCAGGAAAAGACCATGCAGTGTCTAAGGGTTATCACTGACTACATCAAAAAAACTGTGAAAAACACGGCTCTCACTCTTCAGGTGTTCTAGGATGAGATAAGAAAGAGCCAGAGGAAATGGCTTGCAGATGGGGAGGATGATGGTAATGTGTAGAAGAAGAAGGGTAAAAAGGTGGAAACCTCAGCTCGTGTTGCTATCAAGGATACCTAGGCCAGTCTTCAGAGGCCTATGACTTTCAAGAAGAAGCTCAAGTTCCTATCCCAGGAGTGGAACGCGATCACTTGTCTCAAGATTTTACGAGACCTATAGGTGTCTGATTTTTGTGTTGGTCTCGATCCTATGGTTTCTTTTTGTTATCTTCATTCTGGTCGAACTGTTTAAGTTCTAACTTTTTGTTTACTTTTTGGTCTTCTCACTACTCGTGAGTCATTGGTTTGCCTCTATGACTGGTTTGTAATGGGTACTAACCCTTCCAGTTTTAATATAATCAACATTAATGATAATTTTTAAAAATACTTAATGAGATGAGACAATAATTATTAATTTCATAAGAATTATTTTTTTATTCTTTAAAACACGTGTATCTTATCAATAACTTTGTAGCTTTTTAGGATACATTATGTAATAATTGATGTTAAAAATATATTATTTTAAAAAGCTAAAAGAAAACAAACTTGTATATTGTTAGATGCATTAAATCACTTATTGAATATTTTTTAATATTTAATATTTTCTTGCTATTGTAATATATTTTTACACAATTGTAATGTGTTATGTACAATAAAAATATTGGATGCATAAAGCTTGATTAAGACATTGGTATAAATATCAAAACATGTATTATAACAACATATAAATATCATGACCATACATTATAGGAGACCATAGTAGGAAATTATATTGTAGCTAGTTGTGTGAATATAAAAGCATATTAGTAGTATTTATTACATAATTTAAATTTCATGAATATGATTGAAAATAAAATAAATTAGACATAGCAATGCATGGTATAAGGCCATTGTAAGATATTGAAATTGATAATTTGGGATCAAGGCATTATAAACATTGTGGGGACACTGATGAAACTATACCAAGATTGTATTAATGTCTTAGATGAAAATGCTTGATGTGAACTTTTTTTTAACTAAACCACTTTCCTAATTATATTATTTTGACACTATCATGACAATTATTATTCTATATTAACATAGCCAATTGTGTGACAATGTGCATCTATTGAAAGAAATGTATACATATGCAAAATATTATTTTTAGTTGTAATTGATCCTAGATAGGTTGTGATTATACTTCAAAAAAAAATTGTGATTTTTATGTTGTTTCACATGTGAAGAATCTTCTATACCTTTTGATGCACTCTTCAAATTTATAAAATGTTTTAATTTCACTAGGAAAACTGCCTATAAAAATAATTCAACCATCAAAGAACAAATCCTATAAAAAGTTAAATTTAACCATCAAAGTTATTAGATATTATGTGCATCCAATTGAAGCTATATATAATATGTTATATGAACACCTTTGTACAAGTATAATATGAATTGTATGTATATATAAAAAAATAAAAAAGATAAAACGTACGAATAGTTTTCAATCATGCAAAATTAATCAAATAAAATGATGAAATAATAAAGTCTAATCTTTGAGTTTGAATAAAAATAATCGAAGAAAGCACATAAAATACATATTATCTACCAACTCAATAAAAAAATTAAAAAATTATCCCTAATACCTCATTGCTTTATGCAACATGATATATTAAAGAATTTATAAACTAATAGTATGTGTTCACTGCTTTATGCAACATGATATATTAAAGAATTTATAAACTAATAGTATCTGCTCTAAAAATGCATTTTTCAAAATGAAATTATTGGAGGTTCTAATCATCCAAGAAAAATAATTATTTATATATAGTGCTTAAAATAAACAACCATAATAATTGAATGACTACAAAATAGAAAAAATGAATACACAAAAGATAGATTACCAAACCAAAAACTTATAATAGATAAACCACATAAACTAAAACAAATAAAAACCATGAGAGGAGGGTAAAAATGGTGAGAACTCAGCATTGACTAGGGAAGAATGCCATGAAAACTTGTCTCTGGCGCAATGTATTGCAAAGGACCCTGGTCTGTTTGAGAAGCTAAACGCCCAGCAGCTCGCCATGAAAATAATTAGATGTTCAAGAATCCAAGATAACCTGGCTAGTAGGTATGAAAATAATAGTTCCCCAAAAATTTCCACCTATCAGTTTAACAAACCGCTTAATCAGCTATGTTTGGGAAAATTAGAAACCACTGGGAATGAGGTCAGTGTTGAGAATTTGTCCCTGAATGGAGGATGCCCCACTGGACCTGGTTAGGGAAGCTGAGAAAAATTTTGTCCCTGAGGTTTCTGTCAACCCAAACCCACAAGAATTCGTGGGGTTACAGGATCTAAACACAATGAAAACTTCCCTCGAGACTGGAATCCGAGTGATTCTCAGGTGAAAGGCACCTTGTCTAATCTGAATAGCACACTAGGAGCTGCATCGAGTGGACCTGTCATGACAGAGGAGGTATCCCCTACTGTCTAGGCTCAGACTAGCAATCATGTCCTGATCCCCAGTGGTGAGTCTAACAATCTCACTCCGCACCTTGGTGACATTGGACTTGAAGAGAAAAATAATCAAACTAGTTCTAATGAAGAAGCTAACATTGTAAGAACTCCTAATAAGGAAGCTAATAAGAATATTATTACCAAGGCTAAGGAAGTGACAAGTCAACCGAGACCATAGGGTGCAAAAATGAGGAGGGTGTTGCTGAGGGATAGAGTATCCAACCCCTAAAGCCAAAGGCGGGTCCAGGTAGACCACCGAAATATAGAATTCTCGTTGGAGGCAGAAAGAAGGTTTTAATCTCTAAGAACAAAAGTTAAAAACTAGCATAGCAATCCAAACTCTAATTGTAGAAAAATTAGAAACTAATGACAAACTCTGTAAATTTTTTGAGAAGTTTAGAGGGAAAAAGAAGACACTCCCATGGTAGTTGAGAATGAATCTTAATTGCATCTTTTGTAATGTCAGGTGCTTGGATTCACCTAACAGAAAATATGTTGTAAGAAGGTTTTTAAATCTCAAGAAGATAAAATGTTTGTTTCGTTTGCAAGAAACTAAGGACACGAGATTTACCCTAAAGAAAAATCTATGATTTATTTGGAATGGCTCAAAATTCTTCTCAATAGCACATGAAAAAGGGAAGGGAGGGGATGTTATTCTGGTGTCTAGCCAGTGGGCTCAATTTGTCACTAGAAGTGGAACCTCCCCCTGCAATAGGGTAGTTTGGGTCACTATGGAAAGAGAAGCTATGGTGTTTGAAATTATCTCTATCTATGTGCCCAATGACCATAGGGAAAGGATTGGGCTTTGGTAGTGGTTATCTGGTCTTCATGACATCCCTTGGATCCTAGGGGGGGACTTCAACATGGTAGAGCACTTAGAAGATAACTGGGGTGGGATTGAAATGGCCTAGAAAGGCAATGAAAAACATTTATGGAAAATACTCAAGAGCAAGCTAAGGTTGTCTGACCCTATGGAAGGGAATAAGAAAGAGTGAAATGGTGTATGGTTCACTTGGTGTAATGCCCAAAGAGGGGGCAACAAGATTTATTGTAGGTTATGAAGAATCTATGCTAACAAATATTTTTTCAACTTCTACCCAAATGAAGAGGGTGTCATGGTGCAGGTATATCCCTACACCATCTTGGACCATCACCTCATCAAATTCAAACTCATCCTATGCCATGGAAAACTTGAGAGTACAAAGAAAAAGGATGGATTTATCCTCAATACTTGCCTACTAGAAGATGTTGATTGTCAAGATACTATTGCTTCTCTCAAAGAAATAAATAAATGGATGATGAAGGATGCAACTACTATTGAGAGATTGGATTCTTATGTAAATGGTTGGAGGGCACTCTTTCAAGTGATTGGAAGAAAAAGAGCCCTAGACAATAGGAAAACATAAAGTGTCCTCCAAGACTACTTGTTTAAAGTAGAAGAAAAACTACAATAAAATCCAAGTGGTGAAGGGTTATGTGAAACATTAGTCTTGGCTAAGGATAGCCTAAGGAGACTGTAGACTCATAAGGTGGAGGGGAAAAAGATCAGAGTGAAGCTAAATTGCCTCAACTGCGATGATTAGGGGTCAAAATTCTTTTTTAACTACTTAAAGGAGAAAAGGATTAAGGAGAAGTTTGGTCAGATATGGGATGGTTCACAATTGATCTCCTCATAGGAGGAGGTCTTGGAGAAATTCAAGACCTTCTTCAAGGAATTGTTCACTTTCGAAGGAGGAAGTGGGGAAGGTCAGAAGGTTAGGTCTCTCATCCAAAACCTCATCCCAATCAAAATCAATGGGGTGGAGTCCACCAAGCTAGAAGTAGAGATTTCCAAAGATAAGACAAGGAAACCCATAGCTTCTATAAACATTGACAAATCCTTGGGGTTAGATAGGTTGTTGGTGGAGCTTTATAAGAGGTTCTCAGATTGGGTTCCAAATGATATCCTTCAAGTCTACAAGGAGTCCTTAGAAATGGGTTCCTTGGGAAAGAACATTAATAAAGGGATAATCAAGATCCTACCCAAAGGTAGGGACAAGAATTTAGTGAGGAATTGGATACTGATAACATTGTTGAACATATCTTACAAGATCTTGGAAAAGATAATTTCCCTAAGGCTGACAAATATCCCTCCCCATTTTATCAATAGTACTTAGACTGGCTTTATAAAAGGCCAATATATTCTCTAAAATCTATTAACAAGTTGGGAGGTGTTGGAATGGGCCAAGAACTCTAATTAGAATGAAAAAATGCTCCTATTGGATTTTGAAAAATCCTATGATCAGGTGGAATGGGTCTTCCTAAGGACTATCCTTCAAGCTTTTGGTTTCTCTAACAAATTTGGTACAATGGTTGATACTCTTCTAAAGGATTCTTTAGCGCAAATAGATATAAATGGAGTCCTAAAAAAGGAAATTACCTTGGAGAGATCCATTTTCCAAGGTTTCCCCTTATCTCCCTCTCTATTTTTCATAGCCTCGGATGCTCTCTTTTACCTACTAAGAGACCACATGTTCTCCCCCAGGTTAAAAGGGATTATCCTTCCTGATTAGAGTGAGTTAATTAATGTGCAATTTGCAAATGATACTTCCATTTTTGTGGAACTTGAATAAGATAACTTAGAATCTTTGATGAGGAAGCTTGACTTGTTCTATCCAGAATCAAGTGTAAGGTTGTACAAATCAAATTTGACCTTTCTCGGGTGGAAGCAAGAACCTCTAGACTAGCTAGCTATGTATGGGTTTTTGTGGGGGTCCCAACAAGTTGGTAAGGTACTTGGGAATTCCCTTTACTGTCAATCCAGACCTCAAAGAAATTTGGAATTGGATCAGGAATAAGATTGAAAGAAAAGGGAGGGATGGAATAGGCAATACCTTTCCTTAGTAGGTAAAATCCAGGTGTGCCAAAAGATTTTATCCTCCGACAACATCTATTTTGCCTCTATGTGGTTTTTCAAAAATTATCAAATCAACGAAATTCAAAAGAGAATAAGATTTTTCCTATGGTCATATGGGAAAGGAAAGAGAAAAATACATGTGGCGAAGTGGGAGTGATGTTGTTTGAGAAAGGCGCAAATGGCATTGGGTTGAAGGACCCAAAAATACAAGGGATTTCCTTGGCAGGGAAATGGATACTAAAATATTTGGAAGGTAACGAACCATGAAATTTTTTGGTAACAAATAATATGTATATGGCAGTTCCCAAGTAGGCTAAGGCTTGGAAACTACTTCCCCTGAGTGACATCCTCCTCAGTAAGCACCCTATATCCCGACCGATTCCCTAGTTTTTAGAAGCCTTTCAAAAGCATGGGAACTAACCAAGCATAATGCTCAAATTTAAAAAAAAAACTATGCAACTATTAAAAATGATTTGAAATTTCAATTGAACAACTCCATTTGATGGAATCTAGAGCACAACAATAAAGCCCTCACCTTGTTGCAGGGTTGTGTAGTTAGGGTAGAAATATTAGAGCAAAATGCATAAACAAATTATAATGAAAAACCCTAACAAGCACAATAGAGTACAAGAAAACATGAAAATCAAAATAACAAGTGAATGCAAACTGATCTCCAAGATAGATTTGATTTATCTCCATTGCTCTTCTCCACCTGCATGAGAATGCAATATTTTGAAGGATTGAATTATTTGATATGTTGATTGCTCATTTTTGGCAGCATAACGATAAGATGAAGATAATAGAAGAAAAATAGATAGATAGTAAGAAGATTGAGAGAAATTTTGGCAAAGTGAGGATGCTAGAAGAAGATCCTCTCAAATGACCTATGAAAGGCTTGATTTATAGGAGAAGGTTGATTTGATTCAATGGGAAAGATTAAAAGTCAAATTTGTGATATGTATGGCTAGGATTAAAAGTTTATTTTAGTGTCTATGACACACATTAAGTGGGTTATGACATGAGGCTAAAATTGGGATGTGAAGAAATAAGTGGGATTCTTTTATTTATTTTGGAAGAAAAGATGTTATGACGCACAATGAATGGGGCTAAAAATAGGATGTGAGTGGGAATTTTATAATTTAAATAATAAAATTATTTAAATTATGTGTGCATTTCAAGAGTTGTAGTCATGTGACACATGTTCCAATGTGACAATAACTGAGAGATTAATACAAATATTTAATTTAAACTATTTTAAGACATGTGAAGGGGGAATTAATTAAATAAATGAGATTTTTTTAATTAATTGGGAAGGTGATTAAGTGGAATAAATGGGATAAGTGGGATAATGTAATGACCTAAGGTAAAATATTACAAAATTTCTTACAAGGTCATGTATCGACTAGGTAATATTATGACATGGACAATTTTGGGTGTCTACAGGTTGCTTTACTGAAAAATGGAACAATAAAGGCATAAAGAGGTTTGAAGATATCCTAATCAATGGGGAGATGAAAATTTTGGATAATTTGTGTGATGAGTTTGATTTACCTAGCTTGAATGTTAGAACCTACTCCACCCTCCTAGAGGCTTGCAATGACGCATGCTTTCCCAAGAGTGGAGAAGAGGAGACTGACTCCATTAGTAATATTGTTTGGAAAGATGGCTCTATTGTAGCTAATGTTAAGGCTAAAAAATATTATAATGATCTTGTTAATAATGTCTCTATTATTGATCATGTGAATAAGTGTTGGAATTTAAGCTTAAACAATAAAGATTGGCACATAATTCTCTCTCTTGTTTGGCACTGTTTTATGGAGCCCAAAAAGGCTTGTTTCAAATGGTTGGTCTTATTGCAAAGAATACCTTTTAAAATTAACCATGCTAATGTGGATATATGTAGTATTTGTAGGACCCTTGAATCTATTAAACACTTTATTTTTTATTGTTTTTATGCTCAAGAAATTGGGAGGATTTTTTGTCATGGTAAAATTAATTGGAAAAATATCTTATTTCTTCATATGGAAATTATTTATGATTGTAAGTTAATATGGAATGTTTTATCTAATGAGATCATGTGGCACATTTAGAAAGTGAGAAATTATGATAAATTTAAGGGAAAAAAGATGGCACTTACCAAGTCTTATAAAGAGCTCATCTTTCTTGATGTTGCTATGCAAGTCTCAATCCACTTGGAGATCTTAATGGTGAAGTTCATGAGTCTCATAAGGGAAGGCATAGTAACCATTAGTAGGGAGGAAGTAAGGTGTGGCCCCACACTTGTCACCTTTGCAGGGATGAAGCCAAAATTTTCAAGAGGGCACTTGATGAGCTCCAAAGGGTAGTTAATGAAGCAATTGTTCCAAGAAGGAAAGGAAATCCGTAGCAATTAGACCCTCAAGGCCATGTGAAGGAATTCATGTCAAATTATTAGATCTTAGGTAATGAAGATTCCTAGGATAAGGCTAAAGCAGATAGTGGGCATGGAAAAAACCAATGAATAGGTGCTTTCTTATCATCAAACTTTTTGTATAATCACCAACTATAGATTTTTGTATACATAATGGTATATATGACTATCTATAGGCACAAAGCTGCAACTATAAATTTTGTATAAACTAATTATAGGTGTTGATAAAAGCTTCTTCTCTCATTATCATACATGATACTCTATGAATTATAGTATGTGACTCAACTATAATTTTCCCAAAAAGGGGCTACTACAGTGGCAGATATATGTATCCATTATTAAACTATAATTAATACAAAAAAAAAAATTTGGTCCCACTAAATTCCTTTTTATATATGTATTTATATATTCTAATATTTTTCAGTACCACAATAATTGTGGATGTTTTAGTAATGCGGTTAACAATGTCATTTGTATAATATTGTTATTTTCTAGTATATTGATAAAAGACCTAGTTGGACCTTTTTATGGTCTCTTGTGTTGTATTTGTCAAAATTTTACAAACATAATCCTCAAAGACATTATCTTTTCATCAAGTTTCAAGAGAGTTATGGCATATGGCCTATTCATTCTAATATGATTCAATGTGGAAAATCCACACAAACGACACTTTTTAATTATTTTTTGTATTGGTAGCATATTCTATTTTTCAATAATTTATTTTGATTTTTCAATAGTATATAGCATGTCTATTTTTTTCATTTTAAAGTATCATGCATTTCGTGAAATATAGTTTCTCACAAATTATAAATGCATGAAGTTGGGAGTGTTTTGAATTTTCACCATAAGTTTCAATTGGTTTTTGTGGTACTTATTTTGGTTTATCTATGGGTTCATTCCTCCCTTTCATGTGTATCTCTTACTTTATCTTGTGAAGAAATTTTTTACTATTATTTTGGGGGTGTATGAACTTTCCACATAATTGATAGATTGGACATTTTCACTATTTTGAATACTTTATTTCAGTTTTTGGATGCTAATCCTTATTAATTTATTTATAGGCACTATTAATTTCAATTGTAGATTTTAATTTCTAATTTGGATTTTATGTTCCAATAAATTTGGCTTATAATGTACATGTATTTCACTCATTCTAGAAGAAGAGATGTTATATACATTTTTCAAGTTTTGGTAATTTCAAAATTATATCATATTTATGTTATTTTTGATACTTGTGCACATATTTTTACTTGCGAAATACAAGAAAACAAATCAAATAAAAAATATCATTCTTCAAGTTCACTTTCTTCATATGAAACTCCAATTTATGAAATCCATGTTTTATAATTTTCCACACCATTAATATATATCTAATTCAATTTTGAGACATGAATATTGGCAACTCAATTATCTTTTTCCTTGACACAAAATTTCACTATAAAAAGACTAAGTCAAATAACATCTAGAAGAGATTATCTATTTAATTCATTGTCTATTCAACTAATAATAACATTAAAAATTATATCACCATAATTTGATATAAATAAAGATTCTTTATAAATTATAAATAATTCCTCTTATAAATTAGTTTCCATGTAAACTTTTTAGAAAGCATGGTTTGATTCAATCGATTCATATTGGATTAGTTGTCTCAAAATGAGATCAAAATTTCCATTAATATTATTTTGATTATAGACTACGATAAATTATGGAGGGTCATTAAGGGTGTGGTTTCTTATCTAAAAATTGGTATTTTTGTTGTTTCCACCAAGGGTGAAGCTCTCATTGGAAAATTAAACTTATGGGATTTCTACCATCATTGAGATATTGAGCTCATGGGTTTGTAACACTTGCATTAATGTAGGGGATGAGATCCCCAATTTGTGATCTAAAATGATTGGGGTAGCCCATAAAATCTCTAGATTTGTCAACAAAAAATAATCATAGAGAATCAGTGACATCTCATTTACATGGAATTATTTTTTGTCTTGTTAAATATCAAGTAAATATTTATATTCCTAGCCACTTGGCTAGCTATAAAACACAAAATATGTTTTCCTATATCCCATTCTCTTTGTGATTTGAAGCCAAGACTACATATAGTTACATTTGGTGTAGATAAAACATGTATTGAAATATTTTATTGTATCTAATTAGAAAAGTGTTTAAAGGTATCGCTCATAGTTGTATGAGGATTTTATGTTTGGATCATCTTTTACAAAATGAATTAAGAAATGGTCAATGGGTTTGTTGCACAATCTAATATAGGCATATTAATTGAATGAAGTAATCATTGAAATGAGTCAAAAAGATGATTTTCTATATTATATATAAAAAAAATTATTCTAAAAATATCATTATTATGAAACACCACATTGATATTGGGTACTTTATATATTTTTGCTAATTTATATTCATTTATATCCTTGATGTTTGATGTTTATTTTCTTGAGCATATTTTCCTTTTCATCCTATTGTTAACACAATTGAAATTATGCAACAAAAAATACTTGGAGGTATTCTTACCTATATATATTGATAATGACCCCTAAATTTTCTTTTCTACACACCCTATAACTGAATTAAAACTCAACAAATTTAACAACAAAGTAAAGATTTATAAATTTATTTATTTTTATTGGTAATGACCTCTCAATTTTCTATTCTACACACCTTATAATTAAATTAAAAATCAACAAAATTAACTACAATGTAAATATTTATAAATTTATTATTTAAAGTAATAGAATATAAAAAATTATACTTGTAATTAGTAATGTTTATTTATAAAAATTTAATTTTCATAAAATTATAAACTTTATAACAATACTATCTAAAAGCTCAATTTAAAAAATATATATATTTCCTAAATCTTAAATAATTAGAAATATATGATAATTATTAAAATTCATTCATTCATAGAGATTTATCTTAGCCTTTTGAGAAGCATATGTAACAATTCAACAAACAAACAAACAAAAATATATCGAAAAGGCATATTGTTCTATCACAAAAAAATGCATGTCATACGATTAACTCTAGAACAAGTTTATTTGTATTATTTTTTATGTATTAGAGGATTCTCAATTACATGTGATTCTCCTCTATGAAATTATAAGAACCTACATAAATTCAACATAGTTATAAAGGAAAATATAGAAATAATAGAATTCAAAATATTAATAAAAATATATTTTAATTTTTAATACAATGAAAATGATTATTTTAAAATTATCTTATGTTGAATAAAGCTAATAATTATATAAAAAAATTATTGGAATTATTCAATTGGGCATCCACATTACATGATCAATTGAATGAACCAAATATGTGTTTTATATAAATTAACCATAATGTAATGCTTTCTTTGTGCCTCATCATTTATGATCTTGTTTATTCCCATTGTTTTTTTGGTGCCTCATCACACCATACTATCCATTTGAGGGTAATCACTTTGATGTGCACTCTCATGACATATTATATCATTATGCTTGCATGCATATCATGTTCTAAGAGACATATCACAACATTAGGAGCATCATGCATTATAATTCCTTCCCTATATTATTTTTTGGTCACATGCATTTTATTTTATTATTTTTTTCAACCTTGCATACTAATCTTAAGGACACCAATTTATTTTTTGAGCTAAAAACATAATAAAACACTATTTTTGGCTCTAAATGTTGGTTTGGGCCCTAGAAAATATCAAAACAAGCCTTAATTAGAGAAATTAGGTTATGATGACATAGATTTCTTTAAATTGTTTAATTAAAAAGAGGGGGATTAATCAAATTCTTGAATCAAAATTTATGACCTCCAAAAGTTGGGCCTCCCACATTAGAAATGTAAGAGAATCAATGCCATATGAAAGAGATATAAGAGTGAGTTGAACTTGTTAACCACATTATGATTCATGTTATGAAATTTTATAAGGCATATTTGAATTCTGATAATGGATTTAACTGAGCACCCAAGATGGTGAGTGGATCATCACAAGCTTATTTGATACTCGTATAAAAATATGTTATTTTTAGCCCATAACATCATCTAGGGTTCAAACATTATATTTTGATTTGGGATTTAGATGTCGCGTTTTGGATGTATTTAGATCATGGTTTCATGCATTGATTCTCCTATTTATTGGATGTTGTGATGGAATTTATATAGTGATTTTTGTAGGTATTATGCTACCAAAAGTACTCTAGATCTCTTTTTAGTGATACTCAAGCAAAGGATAATATTCTAGAAAAGTGTATTATGACTGCTTGACTATTGAATAATACATTGATTTTCTTTGAAATGTAGGGATTTTATCCCAAAAGGGAATTCCTCATGTAAATCACTATGTTATGATACATTTATTTTGTATTTATTTCCTCCCAACTATACAATTAATTTAAATTTTTTCACATAGCTCCTCTAATAGATTAGGGTAGGAATCATATTACACATCTCTAGTTCATTTCAATCGCATACTAAGAGTCACAATTGGGACACACTAAAATTCTCCAAACTATCTTGATTCTTAATAGCATGATGGATTTATTTCCTTACCTGAACCATTGTATTCTCATGCTCCTAGATGCTACAATGGGAATATATTCTTGACTTAATATCTTATGTACTAAAATAGGCATTTTTAGCAATTGAGGGACATATCACCATTTTTTGTTTTCCTACATTGAGGGAAAGTTATCTACATTTATGATTATCTCCAACCCATATGCTTAACATTTAAAATATTTAATATTATTGTTAGATGATGTATTTATTAAACTGACAAAATTTTATGTGAGTCTTATGATTTCATGCTTAGCTTACTTTTCCATTTCATATGATAACATTCCCTCTCGTATAGTTCTTAAAATTTTATTGATGTAACCAATTGAAGTGTTGGCATATGGATTCTTCTAATGTTTTCATTGATGACAAACTAAAGTCATTCATCCATTCCATAGTTTACTATTGGTTCACACTGGCAGAACAGAGTGAAGAATAGGGCATTCAGTTAAAATTGAGTCTATCGATCAATGTGCATTATCTACTTATCAGTTAGTGTTGTGCATCTCAAGGAAGATCATTGGGTGTATATAATACCTTATTCTATATTTTTGTGGCTATGCATTCACTGGTGTACGATCTAGGAGATTTGGTGCACTAATTCTTTGGTTATCTTTGCTAGAAGGCCAACTTGGCGAAATTAGCTATTGTAGATGTTTAAGAAGTAATTGGTTAAATGTTTTTGTGTTTGAATATGTTTATTTGGGTCCTCACTATGCTTTTACTGACTATGGGAGATGCACATAAATAATTAGTTGTGAATCTAGCTGACAATTGGAAAGTATTTTATGTTTATGTAAGTCAACATATGAATGATCAAATCTTTGATAGTGGATATATATACGAGATTGGTTGTATCATTTTGGAGTAGTGAATGTGTGTGATACATAGTATATTAGTGTGTGGTGTTAATTTCATAAGGATAGTGGTGTGAATTTATTTGTGCATGGATTTATGATGTGAATTACAGAGAAGAGCAAATCATAGCAGCTCACGAAGAGTAGAATCAAATAGAAGGTCCAGAATCTGATCTATGAGCCTAACCAAAACTATAACTTGGCATAAGTAGATGCTACTACTTCAATTCAATCCTTCAGATGGTTTTAATATGAACATTTTGTAAGGCAGTGAACATTTCTACTTTGAGCAGTGAGCTCTAGGTAGTGTGCCTAAATGCAAGTGCATTCTCTTTTGTAAAACTTATATTTGAGTACTCAAATTGTGGATTGACCTCCACCGTGGTTTTTCCCCTAACAGGGAACTTCCACGTAAAAATCCTTGTGTTATGGTGTTGTGTATGATTACTTTGTGTGTTTGCATCTTTCCTTTGGTTTAATGTTGAAATGGTTTAAATATCAGATTAATAAAGTTTAGATTTGCAGAACGATTCACTTCTTAGTGTTCCCTTGAGTCCAATAATTGGTATCAAAGCACCTAGCTCCTTGGAAGAAGTTTAGAATCTTGAGGTAGATCTTGGAATGTGATGGACTCTGGTAGTCTTCAACAACAGCTTTTGGTGGCACTTGATGACCTTGATCAGTCTAAAGAAGAAGTTTAGGAATTGAAAGCAAGTCCTAAGGATGCTGAGAAATTCATTCAGTCATTGAAGGATCAAATTGTTAAATCCAAGGAAAAGAGAAAGGATATTTTTTATCAGATTAAGTAGAAAGAAAGTGAAAACATGGATGATTCTCACCTGAATCAAACCTTGAAGGAAATAACTGAATAATGTGAAAAGCTTACCAAAAACAATGCTACCCTAAAGCATGAAATGGAATCCATGGTGATGAAGTTGACTAAAGAAATTGAAGATAGAAATAAGAATGAGGAGAACCTTGCTCAGTCCTTAAAAGAAAGAAGATCTTGAAAATAGATTATTATTCCCATAAATGAACTTACTACTGAAAATGAATACAAGGAGAAGTTTAAGATTATTTTTGTTAAGCTTGATGATCTGACTCAAGGATAGAAGAATTATAAAGACAAACGAGGTCTTGGATATGAGAAAGGAGAAAGTTTTCGATCTAGACAAAGAAATTCCAGGTAAGGAAATCAGATGAACAAAGATGGAAGGTATCTGGTAAGATAACCTAATGCTCAAAATTTTAATGGATATTGTTTTTCTTGCAATAAATTCGGTCATATGGATACTCAGTGTAGAATTAAAATGAAATCAAGTAATTCATCATTCTCTTGTCAGTATTTCAATTGCAAAAAATATTGTTGAATAAATCAATTAAATGCAGAAATGTGTCAAACTACTATGTCAGTAGAAAGAATGTTGAATTTTATACCTGTGGAAGAATTGGGCATATTTCTAATCAATGCATATCAAGAATAAATCAATGGAATGGTTGGTCTAGACAAGGAACTATTGTGTGTTACAATGCAACAGATACGGTCACATTGCAAGATTTTGCAAAAATAAAAATGTGGGCAGAAAATGTCTAATATACAAAGACAAAAATACACAGAAAAATGATAAATAAAAAGGAAAAATTATTGTGGATAAAATAAGAGATCAGATGAAGAAAACATGGGTAAGGAAGAAAAAATCTGAAGCTAGAAATGGTTTTGCACCAGAACCTGCTCCTAGTAATTCCTCTGAGAAATGATTTTAGGCCATCGGCCTAGGGGAAGTTTTTTAAGAAAATAATTTTTCCCTTGTTAGTAAGCTAGTACCAGATCACGAAAAGATTGTCAAAAGGTTTATTAATGACCTATAGAGGCTTTGGAAAACACTAACAAGGAAACTCAAAGAAATCAAAGGCCTGGAGAAGAATTTTTATCTTGTTGTCTGAGAAAATAGAGTATCTGGAATACCTAGGGTAAAAGCATTTATTACAAGTGTGTGAGCTATAAAAGACAAGTTGAAAATCTCATTTTTCACTTTGGATCAAATAAGAGAAGAAGGAGAGCACTCGATAGTGGAATCTCAAATGAGTGAAGTTAATTTGGCGGCGAATCTGGAAATTCATCAGGTATTTCAGTTGTTTTTGGACTTTCCATATAATTTGGTGTGCGGTTGTACAGAAGGCAAAATGGAACAAATAAAAGGTTCAATCAATTTAGATGAATACAACAGTGAGAAAAATAGAGCAGTAAGAAAAAATTTGTCTCCCGATGAATTGAAATGGGTGAAAGAAGCCAAACACAAGAATTTGAACATTTGGAATGAGTTTCCCTATTTTGAGAATGAGAAAATCGTTAAATTCATTTTGAGTAGATTGAATAATGATACTTTGATTCTGGACAAACCCTACATCATTTCGAAGGAAGTAATTGAAAATTTAACTGGATTATGCAAATTTGGGGATATAACTAGAAAGAAATCCATCAGGAATAAAGAAGTTGAAACCCTAACCAGAGTTATTGGAGATCAAAGGGCATTGATAATCTCGACAATCAAAACTCTATGACAAGGTACATTGTGTATGGTGTATCATATAAAATGTTTTTTAGAAACAAAGAAGGAGCAACTTCGGCTAGTATAGTCTACATCTCACACAAAATGATAATGGAAGGTCAGGACTTTGACTTGTGCAGACTGTTAAAGGATCAACTAATGGAGAATGTGCAATTAACGAAGATGACAGATTACCCTTTCAGGTTTGGTACTCTAGTCATATGTCTAGTAATGTACTTTCTGAATTGTTTACCAATGAACAACAATGTGGTGTGGAAAGTAAATGAACCAATGTGCAAACAAATATACACACACTCTAAGAGTTTGGCTAACTGTGATCAAGAATTTTAAAGTTTCTTTAAGAGTTTGCTAGAAAAAATTGGCTCAATTGGTATTTCTCCTTCAGTAAGGTCACTTGAAGTTGGTTCCTCTTCCGATGGGATGGAGAAAGAAGAAAAGAGAAAAATAAATTGGTGTTTGTACTCCTCCAGAATGCAAGATTCTAAAAATTAAAGGAAAAGGAAAGTAATAGGAGATTGTGGATATACCAGATGAGGAAACTAAGGACATGTAGGGAAAAGAGTAGGAATCAACCGAACTAGAACAAGAAAAGGAAATGTGAGAAGCAATTGAAGAAGAAGATGACTTGACAAACAAGAAGCTATAGAAGCGTATTCACAACGAAGGTGGAATGTAGAAAATTGCTCAATTATGGTCTATCAAACCCTCATATGATCAAGATATGATTCTAAGTGTACTAAGTAATCATGTTGTGCACAGTCAGATCGAATTGGAGAGTTTGCAGAATACTTTACCTGAAGAAATGATTGAATGCATTAAGGAAACTATGGACTCTAAATTTCAAAGCATAGAAGAAGGAGAAATAATCTATCACTTGAAGGAACATATTAGGCTATCACTCACCAAGTTAGAAAAGAGGATGAATGAGTTGAGGCAATGCATAAGTGCATAAAATAACATCTACAACTATTGCATCAGTTGGCCTCATGCAATGGGTAAATATATAGAAAAGTTGGAGAAAATTGAAATAGAATTGAATGGGATTGGAAAAAAATTTGATATGTTTTAGGATCAGGATGGTATAATCAGGAAAAGAATTCAAGAGCTATAGTCTAAGCACACAAAATTTCAGTTCACTAAAAACACACTCATGAACACTTTTTGGAAAGTGAAGGACCTAACTGAATGCGGACTAGAATAGATGGTTGAGACACTGAGGAAAGGTGAAAAATTAGAGAATGCGATCAGAATTCTAGAATCCCTCGCTGAGATTATCAATAGAACATCTAAGAATAAAAGCATGATCATAATCATTGGGATTGCAATAGAAGCTTGGAAGAAATTCCTCCCGGAGATGAAAGAGAATCACAAGATAATCTTCTAGCTCAAGTAGCAGTTGTTCTTTATCAAATTTTGAAAATAGTTTTGAAGTTTTGGTTATATTTCAAAAGGGGATTTTGAACACGTGTTTTATCAAAAAAATTTAGGCATAAGTCTTCTAGCTTTGTCATTGACGTCAAAGGGGGAGAGAAAGAAATGAAAATGCCTCATCAATCTAAGGGGGGGCTATGTTTTGGAATTTTCAAGTTTTGCAACATACTCATATTGGTTTTGACATAGTCATTTTTCACTAAGTGTTGCCATCAATGCCAAAGGGGGAGATTTTTGGAATATGGCTTCTAGTGTTGTCATTGATGGAAAAATAAATTCATTCATCTGGTCCATAGTTTACTATTGGTTCCCAGTTAAAACTGAGCCTATCGATCAATGTGCATTACCTGCTTATCAGTTCGTGTTGCGCATCTCAGGGAAGATCATTGGGTATCTGTAATATCTTATTCTAGAGTTTTGTGGCTACACATTCACTAGTGTACGATCTAGGATATCTGGAGCACTAATTCTCTAGTTATCTGTGCTAGAAGGTCAACTTGGAAAAATTAGTCGTTGAGGATATTTAAGAAGTAATTGGTTAAATTTTTTTGTGTTCAAATATGTTTATTTGGGTCCTCACTATGCTTTGACCAACTATGGGTGGTGCACATAAATGATTAGTTGTGAATCTAGCCAATAGTTGGAAAGTATTTTATGTTTTATGTAAGCTAACATATGAATGATCAAATCTTTGATAGCGGATATATATATGAGATCGGTTGTATCATTTTGGAGTAGTGAATGTGTGTGATGCATAGTATATTACTGTGCGGTGTGAATTTCAAAAGGATAGTGGTGTGAATTCATCTGTGCATGGATTTATGATGTGAATTACAAAGCAGAGTAGAGTGAAGAGAAGAATCAGACAAAAGGTCCAAAATCTAATATATGAGCCTAACCAGAACTGTAACTTGGCATAAGTAGATGCCACTACTTCAATTCAATTCTTCAAATGGTTTTAATCTGAGAATTTTGTAAGGTAGTGAGCCTTTCTACTTTGAGCAATGAGCTCTAGGTAGTGTGCCTAAATGCAAGTGAATTCTCGTTTGTAAAACTTATATTTGAGTACTCAAATTGTGGATTGACCTCCACCGTGGTTTTTCCCCTAACAGAGTTTCCACATAAAAATCCTTGTGTTATGGTGTTGTGGATGATTATTTTGTGTGTTTGCATCTTTCCTTTGGTTTAATATTGAAATGGTTTAAATATCATATTCATAAAGTTCAGATTTGTAGAACACTTATTCAGCCCCCCTCTCAGTGTTCCCTTGAGTCCAACATGAAGTAGGTATATTATGTCACTAATTCTCTTCTATTGATATTGTAGATAGCTATAATTTATAGCATAGATACTCGCCACTATATCCAAATGGAAATTGATCACTCCTTATTCAACATAATTTCCTTTGGTTATATTTGCAGTGATGGTAATAGGGGCGATTTGAATGGGCACATTTACTATTTATTTTGCTGTTTGATATTCTTGTTTATCTTTGAACTTTACCCCCATTCTGGTGACGATACCATTGAGGATTCACAGCACTGTTGCTTTGATTTTTTGCAACTTAAGAATACCAAACATGCATTTTAGAGAGAGTTGGCCCTTTTCATAAGATGCAAAAGGATAGATGAAAGGATGGTGTGTTTGGTTTACATGTATAAGTATTTTTGTTAGCATATCATAGTAATTTCCATGCTTGACCCAATCTATAGCAAGATTTGCAGGAATTTTCATATAGCTTTCATGGGGAATTATTTGTTGAAGATTGTTTGTTTCCCCCATTTTTTCATATTTAATTCATTATTTGCAGTCATATATATATATATATATATATATATATATATATATATTTTCTCCATCATCTTATTATTTGTAAATGGATAGAAACCTTTCCTCTTTATAATTATCCACACTTTCCTTTATGGTTTACTGTAAATTCATGCATAGGAAAATGACCTAAACACGTCTATGGTTTTACCAATGAGATAGAGGTTTATTAGGGGGAGATGAAATGATACAAGTGGAGATATGGGAGAATAGAAAAGATAAATTCACAAATAAAATCTTAAAATTTTCACCATGCCAATTATGAGTGAGACTTAGTACCTTCTACACTTGCCTTTTACAAACAAGAATAAAATTTATTATTTCTCTCCTAATGTGATTATTGATAGTTGATTTTCTATTTATTAATTTGGTTAACTATCATAAATTTACAACATATCAATAAGGAGAAGGTTTTGAATGCTATTTGCATAGAAAAAGATGTTGATGGCCTCCATCTTTTAAATATTGGATGGTTAGCAATGCAAAGTAGAAAGTCTTTATTTGTACTTTGTAGGCTGCTCCAATATTGTTGGGATGCCTCTTTCTATGCTTTTTCAAGTAAATAAACTTTCATAGATTAAACAATTTCCTCTAACATCATGATGTTATCAACTTACAACCTTTCTATTTTCATTAAAAATATTATTTTGATTTTGAATGAGTTTATCATGGCTTTACTTTTCATTTTGTTGCATAGTTTCACATGGAGAACCCTCATTATTGATTATTTTTAATTTTGGCAGAGGCACAATGCAACTACTACTATTGTGCATTCCTATACCAAAAAACCTACAGATTTTACTCGTGAATCATATATTCTTGTTGTTGCAACAGGTGTGCCAAATTTGGTTTGTGGTGATTGGCTCAAACCTGGTGTAGTAGTAATTGATGTTGGCATAAATGGGGTAGAGGTATGGCACCTTCTAACCACCTTTTTCAAAAAACTTTGTAAGCAAAAGATGGTTTTTATATAGGAAATTAAAGCTATTACTTCCACTTTTCCAAGATCCTAGTGCGAAAAGATGATACCGATTAGTCAGTGATGTTTTCTATGAAGAGGCTTCAAGATAGCTTCAACAATAACTCCTCTACTTGGTGGTGTTGGTCTAATGACTATTGAAATTCTTTTGTCCAATACTCTAGAGTTAGCAAAACGAACATATGGGTTCAATTGAGATTTTTGATGCTTGATCCAATCCTTTTGTAATAGACTTCAGATTATAAATTTTATGAGGCTTATAAATGAGTTATCTATTACTGAATGGAATAAAAGATCAATTTTCCTCATAAGGAATTTTTGGAGGAATTATGCATATATAAGAGGACTTAGGACTAGATGCTTTCATTTTCTTTTATGGAGAGAACCGTAACATTTGAGCAAGTTGGTTATACATGACTACGTACACTGAAAGTTCTAAAGATCTTTGCCTTTTTAAAGAGGATTTTCTATCACATATGCTCAATGGTTAAGGAAATGCACAACTAGAGCATTTCATATGGTGCACACAGTTCATGAATATTTAAGTTTTAATTCAACTGTCAACTCTAACATTTGAAAAAATTCAAAATTTAAAACTTAGCACACAACAAATTAAAACATAACTATTCTCGAACATTTTTGGTAAGAACTTTGTTGCTTTGTAGCTCTTGTTATATATGCATTTGTATATTCTAATATTTTTCAATGCTACAATAATTGTGGATGTTTTATTAATGGGGTTAACAATGTCATTTGCATAATATTGTTATTTTCTAGTATATTGATTAAAAAAACTCAATTGGAAAGGTCTTGTATGTCCCATATGTCAAAATTATACAAACGTAATCCTTAAAGACACTAGTTTTTCATCAAGTGTCGAGAGATTTGTGGTACATGGCCTATTAATTCTAATATGGCTCAATGTTGCAAATCCACACAAAGTACACTTTTTAATTCTTGTTTGTATTTGTAGCTTATTTTATTTTCAAATAATTTATTTTGATTTATCAATAGTCTATAACATATCTATTTTTCTTTTCATTTTAAATTATTGTCTTTCTTGAAATATAGTTTCACACAAATTAAAAATGCATGTTTGGGAGTGTCTTGAATTTTCACCATAAGTTTCACATGATATTTTTTGTACTTATTTTGGTTGATATATGGGTTCATTCCTCCCATTCATGCACGTATCTCTTATTTTATCTTGTGAAGAGATTTGTTACTATTCTCTTGGGAGTATATGTACTTTCCACATAACTAATAGATTAGACATGTCCACTATCATGAATGCTTTCTTTCAATTTTTGGATCTACTAATACTTATTAATTTGTATGTAGGTATTATTAATATCAGTTGTAGATTTTTATTGCCAACTTGGATTCTATGTTCCTCTCAATTTGGCTTATAATGAATATGTATTTCACTCATTTTAGAAGAAGAGATGTTATATTTTTTTTATCAAGTTTTAGTAATTTCAAAATTATATCATACATATGTTATTTTTTTATGCTCATGCTTTTTACTTTCAAAATATAATAAAACTAATCAAATAAAAAATATCAACCTTCAAGTTCACTTTCTTCATATGAAACTAGAATTAATGAAATGCATGTTTCTTAGTTTTACACACCTTAATATATCTAATTAACTTTTGAGGCATGCATATTGGCAACTCAATTATTTTTTTTCTTAACACAAAATTACATTATAAAAAGACTAAGACATGCAAAATCCAAGAGATTAACTATTTTATTCATTTTCTCTTAAACTAATAATATCATTAACAATTATATCACCATAATTTGATATAAATAATGCTCTTTATAAATTATAAATAAGTTTCCTTGTGAGGATGGAGGGATGAGCTCAGTTGAACTGGACAGCAAATTGAGAAACCTTGGGTCTTTCCGCCTCCCATGGCCTAACCATCCATCCATCCAACCACCCTTCCAAGTAATATTTTTGGAAACCATGGTTTGATTCAATTGAATCATATTAGAATAGTTGTCTTCTATATGCACTCATTTTTATAAATATGGGGATCAAAATTTTAATTAATGTGATTTTGATCATAGAATTAAATAGAGTATGGAGGTTCATTAAGGGTGTGGTGTTTTAGATAAAAATTAGTATTTTTTTGTTGACACCAAGGTTGAATCTCTTGTTGGAAAATTGAACTTATGGGTATTGTACCATCATTGAGACATTGATCACATGGGCTTGGAACACTTGCATTAATGTAGGGGATGAGGTCCCAAATTTGTGACCTCAAAAGCTTGGCCTAGCCCACAAATTCTCTAGATTTTTCAACAAAAATAATCATAGAGGATCACATTGCATCTCATTTAAAAATGGATTTATTTTTCTTATTAAAGAACAAGTATTTATATCCCTAGCCACTTGGCTAGCTATCAAAGAAAAAATATATCTTTCTATAGCCCATTCTCTTTGTGATTTGAAGCTTAGACTAAATAGTTACATTTGGTGTAGATATGTATTGAAATTTTGTATTATATCTAATTCAAAAAGTGTTTGAGGGTATAACTCATACTTATATGAGAATTTTATGTTTGGATCATATTTTAGATAATAACTTGAGAAATGGTGAATGGGCTAGTTGCAAAATGCAATATAGGCATATAAATATTGAAGTGATAGTTGAAATGAGTCAAAAATATAATCTCCTACATTACATATGAAAAATATCATTCTAAAAATATAACTATTATGCAACACCGTTGATATTGTGTACTTTATGTTTTTTTACCAATTTCTAGTTATCTACACCTTTGATGTTTGATGTTGATTTTATCGAGTCTCTTTTCCTTTTCATCTTTTTGTTAACATAATATACATTATACAATACAAAAATACAAGGATATATTATTACCTATATATATCGGTAACTACCCCTCAATTTTCTTTTCTAAACACCCTATAATTGAATTGAAAATCAACAAAGTTAACTAAAAAGTAAATATTTGTAAGTTTATGTTCTTTTATCAATAACGACCCATCAATTTTCTATTCTACATGCCCTATAACTAAATTAAAATCAACAATTTTTTTGATAATAAAAGTAGGGGAAAGGGCCCTTGAACCTGACCAAAAAATAGCACCAAGACTATAGGCCAACAAAACTACCAATTCAAAAAATAGTAGGGATAAAACACAAAACAACACCCTACAATAGAACAACCAACTTAATCAAAAAAAAAAAATCAAGAACTAGACCAAAAGTTGCTAACCAAAAAATAGAGCCAAGGCATAAAAGATTGAGGGCACACAGGCCCAAATAGTTCCATAGAGGAGCAGCCCAAAAAAAAGAGACAAAAGAGACCTAAATTACTCTCTTAGACTGTAGATGAAGTTTCATTCATTGATCAACTGCTTTCTCTCTTTGTTGCACTATTCCATCACCTCGATAGTTCTCTCATCTAGTTGCATCTCCTCATCCTAATAGGATTTCATCTTCCTCCAGCTTTTCCTAACTTTAGTCACCCCATTCACACTACCAAAAATGGCCTTCTACATGATGCCTAGAGTAACAGATGTTAACTTGTTGAAATCCATTTCAATAATGTTAACTTTATCTTGCAAATTTTGGAATTGGGTGAGATAAAACAATAAGGGCCAATCTTTCCCTTACACATCCTCTTCCATGTCTCTCATGGCCTACTCTACCACATCCTTCTTAGCTTTCATCACCACTTCCTCAATTTCCTTATCCCTTTCATCATCATTTTCCTCAAAGTCCTCAACCACTTCTTGGTCAGCACATCGAACTCATCATCCTCTACACTAAAGTAGAGTCCTCTGAAAGTTCTTCACCTAGGACCAAAAACAACTCCTTCTTGTTCAAATTAACCATGGTCCTAGAGCCTCTTCTTTAGGTTCATCACCTGGTTCTTCAAAGCTCAGTTATTTTCCTTTGGTCAATTGGCCCACGAATCTTGCAAATTTTCTACCACCCTTCCTACTGTTAGACTCATCATTTTTGCCATGTTCATCCTCATCTCTAGTCTCAATAGTAACTTTTTTGGCAATATTGGGTTCAAAACTATCCAAACCCTTTCTTTTAGCTCTCAAATGGATACTCAGAGGGTTAGAGAAACTCTCCTTACCTTTCACATTCTAGGAAATAGGATCCCCTTTGGTGAAGACCTTTAATAAAGGATTGTTTCAACATAGAGGGAACTGCAAGGAATCTTTTGGGAGGAGGTTTAGCAGAGGAAGTGCCCTCACCATGAAAACTGTCTTGAGAAGGGAGGGGGTCTGGTTGGTTCACATGAGAAACATTAGCATTAGGGTTGTTACTAGAAGAGGGACCTAAGAGGGGAGTGATAGCTGACGCATAATTATAGCTCAAGCAAAAAATTAGGCCCTAGTGTTCAAGGGAGGCAAGGCTCCCAAGTTAGCTTTGTATTATTTAAGAGAAGATAACAGAAAGAAAGGTATGTTCATCTTTTCATTCCTATGAATATGGAAAAGAAAGGGAAAGTGGTTCTCGTGAATTATAGTGTACCTGCCCTACGAGGTGAAATACTTCATGATATGCACATAGGCCAACCCATAAGAGGTTGAGATTTTTTCCCCATCATAACCATTCTAGCACCTTTCAAGCTTCTCATCCCCTTCAAGAAAATTATCGATAAACCTTTGGTAGTTGCCATTTCTGATTTTGGACACCCTTAGACCACTATACTGTAACCGAATTGCCATAGCAATCAACCAGGGGGGAACCTCAAACCCAATACTTCCAATTTGAACCTTGTCACCACTCCATGAATTATAGACTTTAGTGGTTATGTCATTGTTACACCCTCTCATGGCCTCCAAAGATCTACATTATGCCTCAATGACACACAAGAAAGAGGCTCAGATCACTTTCTGGGGGCCCTAACAGTCATACAGTAACATCACCAAAGGAATAATTTTTTATCCAGCACCACAATAGTTACAATGGGGAAAAAACAAATAGAAGTCACAATAATATAGTTGTGTCTAGAGTTTAGCAAAAAATTAGCGGCCCAAACATCCTTTAGCAAGATGTTGAAGTCGCTAAACTTCTGGAAGGGTCTATAGATTACTTTATCATAATTCATTTCAAAAATGAGAGTCTGATAAATTCTCCTCTAGATTTCATAGAACTTGTTCTAGTACCCACAATCTGTATGGATACAACCACCACATTTGTTAATAATGGATAGTAAAATCCATTTTCAGCTTGAGCATCCATTGAAAAGACAACTGACCATCTAGAGAATAGGAAATATTCAAGTATTTATTAAAAAAGAGCTTAGTAGCTTAAAAATGAATATTAAAATAACCCTCAGATCCTTAGCATCAGGAGGAGAAGGAACCTCGATCATTTCAATAAAATCCCCCTTGTGATAATCTAAAAGGTTAAATAATTAACCTCGAGTGAAATAAAGAAAAAATCATAAGTCTAGATGATCCTCACCTTTTCATTATTAGTAAAATTATCCCACGTCACAAGAGACTTTCCCTTAAGATCTCCTATCAACATCAATAGATTATTAGATCCCTGCCAATGCATATAGTGGAAATACAAGGACAAGCTAACATCATACTATCCACCTTGTACTCCACATCACAATTACAATCAATACACATCCCCATCTAAGATGTATCTTGTTTTTTATAAAGAATGTTACAGTTCAAATTCAAATTCAAATTCAAAAAGGGGCAAGAGACAAACAGCCCATTCCTCCAATAGATACACAACCTGAAAAATAGAGAGAAAATAAACATCATCATCTACTAGGTTAGGTCACTCTAATCCTATCCTTAATTAACCACTCCTTAATTTGAGTCAAAATATGCTCAAATTCCCAAAACTGCCACTAGGGAAAAGAGAGCCCCATGTTAGAGATCATGTTTGTAGAATTGTTTCCTTCACGTAAAATATGAGACATAGAAAAAGCTTCCATAGAGGACAACACATGTTTGGAGTCTTGAATAAGGCTATTGATTTTTTAGGGGGGATCAACTAGGCCATTAAGGCAATCCACAATCAATTTAGAATCTCCTTCAATTAACACTCTTTGATATCCAAGTTCTCTTAACCTCTTGATATCCCTTCAGGCTGTTGAGGCCTTAGCCTCCACATTGGTAGCATGATCAATGCATTTAGTATAGGCTTCTTGATGCACCTCTCGTTATGGTCTCTTATCAGGCCTCCAAAAGTTTCCAACCCTGGGTTTCCTTTAGAGCAATCATCAAATTTTAGTTTAACCTAATCTTCAAGGGGGGCCTCCAAAGAGTTAGTTTCCTGCTGATAATGTTGGCCTAGTTGACCTTGGTCAAGTCTTGGTTGACACCCCAAATATTTTTTACTCTAATGTTAGAACATTTGGGCATATATTTTAAGAGACCAAAGGTTTTTGAATTCAAGTTCTCAATAATTTGTTGCTTAGCACAATAGAACACCTCACCACTACTCCTTTGCTTTTCCTTGAAGATTCCATTATTTCATTCCCTCCAAAGATGCCAGCAAATCGAGGGGGGAACCTATTTCTAAATCTCCTTAGTTATAGGATGAGAAAAAAGGGAAAATGCTCCATGATTCACTATCTCTTTCAAGTCCTTGGGAAACACTTCATTAGAAAGGAGATTATTCAACGTCAAAGACCAAACATACCTAGCAAAAGGATAGTGAATTAGAATATGGTTGATAGTCTCCTCATCTGAGAGACAAAGAATGCATCTATTCACAATTTGAAAACCCCTCTTGTTAATAAAATTTTAATGTGTTGGAAGATAAGAATCGCTGAGAGGGGCGGGTGAATCAGTGATTCAAATAAATCATGAACTTTTACAAATTCAAGGTTTTAAATAATTATTTATCCAAAAGATCAAAAGACTATTTATTGAATAGATTTCACTTGTGCTAAAATATTATTGTATTTTCATTAACCATGAATCTGATAGGCATATCATCAATAGAGAGTGAAGTTAAGATTATTTACATATTCACATGTATCAAATCCCACAATAGAACCTTCTATGCATGATATGTAGACTTAAACATTGACAGAGATAATAGACTAAAACTTAACAAAATTTAATGCAATTGATGACATATTGAGATCAAACAAATAATAACAATCACACACATAAATTCCTCACATAACACATTATTTGGCCTGAGTGGAAAACCCTCTTGGGGAATAAAAACCATTGGAAAAATCTATCTCTTTATTCACTTAGAGCACCAACTCTTCATAGTTCAGGAGCACCAACTCCAAAGTTACATGAGCACCAACTCAAAAATTACGAGAGCACCAACTCCAACATTACAGGAGCACAAACTCCACAAAAATCCAATGAATAATCAATTACAGTGTACTATTAAAAAGCTAGAAGTGCAAATGCAGTCCTAGAATCTCAACAATAAACCATGAAGATATTTTCAATGAGAACATTGAAGAATGTTATATCAAAATGACAACATCTTATCTATATAGTAATCTAAGAATCAAAAATATTTTCAAAGTAATACAATGTCTTATATCTATCAAGATTAATCCTGAAGTCTCATATTTTTCTTCTTGCAGATTCACAAAGAAAATGCCAGAAATCCACCTTTTAAAGATACTGCAAAAATAACTTCTGAAAGTAATTTGTGCAACTGTAAACCAACTTGGGTTAGGGTTGTAGAATAAGAAACCCTTTTACCCATTTTTCTACTAAAAAATAATGAGTATATTTCAGTTATAGCCTAAGAGAAGAATCATCAAAAACCCTAAAGGATTGTTAAGCAACTTTTCAAACAAATTCCTTAACAAAAGCATTATCAACAAATAATTCACAAAACCAATAGCATTAACCTTCTTCTTAACCAACTATTCCAAAGCCCGTATTAAAAAAAAAAATTGTAAATACTCGATTATGGAGGAAGATAAACAAACAAATATGAGAAGAACCGGTCTACAAAATCCATAACTAACCAGTTGAAGACATCCATAGACAAGCTTTTCCCCTTCTTTTTACAACTAAGCTTTGTCACTTCAATTTGAATCCATCTCAGCCACATCTATTTTCAAACTCAAATTCATTCCTTGTGTCTTCCAAGCTCATACAATGAGCTCATTTACGTAACAATAGCATGTTGGTTGTGAAAGCTCAATGAATTTGTAGACCACAGAGACCATGGCAGCTAGCATTTCATAAAACCTTTTTCCCTAACTGAGCTTCAAGTATTTCAAATAATTTTCAAAATAGAATAATCATTTGAGATCTGATCTTATCAAACAAAACATTATAATTCATTTCCCAAGACTTTACCAAAATACACTTCATGTCTTTTCATGGGAAACATAATCATTTGAGTTTCACAGCTTGTAAACACAAATGATACCTTTGCCAAAAATGTCGACATTGATAATTATTAAACCAAAAGAATGATGACTTCTAATTACCTTGTCACTGCCATGTGATTTTCAAACAAAGTCAATTTCCTTTGTAATAAACACGATATATTCCATATGCCATGTTAACCAAGATTCATAAAATGTCGATGACCTTGATATTTAAAGCAATGTAAGTCAATAACCATGATGCCTGATAACACATGACCACAGTGTGACTTTATTCGAACCACAAAGTGAATTTATCCATGTTACATATATACTGAAATACAAGTTGCCCAAAGTCATGTGACTTTCTAGGCTTTATGACACCATGAATTAAATATGTCTTGAAGACCCCTTTAAAAAAATAATCAATGAAGAAAGTATATACAAGTGACATAAACTTGTAATCTGAATTCCTATGCAAACTTCTTGTAAACTTGTATGTTTTGTGCAAACATAATATGTGCCACTCATATATCATTTGATATGTCAACCCAAATGAAAAATGCACAAATGTATAAACAAATGTATACCTCAAAAATGAATCTGCTAGTATATATTCCAGCTAGGATATGTATGTCATTGTGCATAGTGTCTAAGATACCTGTTCGATAAGAAAATTTCATCATGTAAAGAATAAACCTGACTTGTAGCACCCTGTCAAAATTATAAACATTGTCAGCATCAATATGTATCATGTAACAACCAACCACTAGAACTGCATATCATGTCATCATTATCTTGTCATCTACATATTACCAACCATTTGAATCTGCATATCATGCATTCATTAGACTAAATAGAACCAATGATGTCAAGAACCCCATAAAGCTTTTTTGGCATCAAGGACAAACTAACACATAAACAACTGAAAGACAACATAATTGTTGAAATTCTCCCATGGATCGCAGTCCACTAAAAGTAGTTGAATTTTTCGATGAGTTTGGCATTCCATATTAGGTTCCAATTGAAACTTTGATCAATTAAGGGGGCTCCCTTCAATTTGTTATAAGCATATTTCACCTAGAAAACCCCCGAGGGGAAATCACACCATATCCAATCATCAGTGCCACCTTGTACAACCAAACAATAGTCTCCCAAGAGGGAGTTAAGGGTGGAAAATAGATCCGAATAGGCCATCACATTACTTCCTCCACTTAGTCTTAGATTAATAACATCTTGTTCATAATCTCTCCATTTAGGAGTATCTTCAAACCAATTAATATACCCATGGATAGAATTACCATAAAGATAAGAGAGATCATTTTTAAGGGGCAACAATTCAGCCATCAGAGATAGCTTAGGACTCTTTCCCCACTTTTCTTCCCAGAAATTGATAGTTCTCCCATTACCCACCTTCATTTTGGAACCTTGTTGCATAAAATTTCTATTTTTAAGGATATTATTCCAAAAGGTTGATCCTCTTGGTAAATTTTGGGGGAACAACAGGCTACCAGGGGGATCATTCATCATATATTTTGTACTAAGGATGCTCAAACAGTCTTTCTTCCACTAGACCATGAGCCATTCCATCTTGTTCATCAAGGCCTTATTGAACTCTTTTAATCTCCTAATTTCAAGCCCTCCCAATTGTTTTGGAGAGCACACTTTCTCCCAACTGAAAAATTAAATATTTGTAAATTTATTATTTAAAGTGATAGTGAATATAAAAAATTATACTTGTAATTAAACTCTTTATTTACGAAATTTTATAGTTCACAAAATTATAAAATTTAAACAATATTACATAAAAACTAAACTTTAAAATTTATGTTTTCCCTAAATTTTAATAGATTAGAAATAATGATAATTATTAAAATTCATTCATTCATATAGATTTATCCTAGCCTTTTGAGAGGAATATGCAACAATTCAACAAATAAAAATAATTTAAAATATCAAAAAGACATATTGACCTATCAAAAAATAATTTAAAATCTGGGTGGGTACAAAAAGATGGGGGGGTAATTTGAAGCCAAATTTTGAAAAACATTTTGATAGCTCATAATGTGAGCACGTTATAACGCGATCACATTATGGCTTGGTTTGTCGAGCCTAAGGCTTGGCCACACCGAGCCTATAATGTGAGCATGTTATAACGCACTCGTGTTATGAGCCATTAAAAGAAAAAGAAAAAAGAAAAAGAAAGGAAACTGAATTCATTTTCATTGTGACTATTTTTTTTGCCTACGGCCAAAACCCTTCATTTGTGTGCTCACATTCTGGGAGGAGTCATCTTGCAATTTTTTTCATCAAATTTTTGTTGTTTCATCACCAGGATGCCACATCATTGACGAGGAGGTCTAGGAGGTAAGGATTCTTCTTTTTTGTGAATTTGTTAGTTTTAGGTTGTTTTGATATTTATTTGTTGAATTTGTAGGATATGTTAATAAACCTATAAACCCTCCTCAAAATCCTCAACAAGAAAAGAAACAACAACAAGAACAAAATCCTCAACAAGTAGAGCAACAACAACATCAACAAAATCCTCAAGTTCAACAACCACAACAACAATCTCCTCCACCAATCCCTCAACATCCTCCAGGCACTTAGCAAAATTTAATGAGTGAAATTGAAAACAATAAAAAACAAATTGAGGAGTTAATCACGAGGTTGAACAATCTAGCAAGTTCAACCATGGAGAGAAGAACATTTGAAAATTATCTCAAAAAATTGTTAAAACATGTAGATGCAATCAACAAACAATTAAGTGGTTGGCAAGATAGGAGGCAGGCGGCTAGGAATTTTTACCAAAATAAATTATCATATAAAGATGAAAAAGATGAAAAAATTACAAAATTCGATTTGTGCTCATTATTCACTGACCCACACACAAATAAAAATCTTGGCATCAATGTGAAGAGGTTTCCTATCCATTGGTGCCACCACCAAGGGATTAGGAACCATTTTTGGGATAGGTGGTACATGGTTTTTGATTACTCACCATGCAACAATTGCAAAGTCCCAAAATATTTCCTGAGGAAACTATACTGTGAGTTCATCCTGAACAAAATCTCAAATTACTTTTATATGAGGGACTTCTAGGGGAGAGGTGGGGTCGGCTCAAGATATACCTAGTGCACAATTAGATCCTAGGTGGCAAGCGAGACAAGCTCTCGCTAGGCCGGATCATGAGCACATAATTATCCCTTCCATCATGAAGGAGAGTTTCGAGGTAGGAACTTTGCAAGATATCAGCTCTTTGACCCAAAGTGGCATTCAACATGCCAATCCTATAGTACAGCGCCATCGAGGAGAGTCTTTGAGTGTTAGGCTTCCACTTCATTCATGTCAATTTTAATGGGTGACTTGTACATATGACCCCATCGACACTAAGGATGTTGCTACATAGGATATGTTTGTAGCTATGGAGATGGCGAGGGTAGATGAAATTTTGAATCAATATTATGGCATCAATACTCAAGTAAATTTTAGCATGTTCATTGAATTTAATTTATTAAATTTCATTTTTGAAATGTAAGATTAACTAATTTATTTTTATGATTGTAATAAAATTTCAAGGTCACAGTGTTGATACTGGATACATTGGTGTTGCACTTTCTTATTACTCCACTACATCTACCGTTGAGGTATGTAACTAGAAAAAAATTATAAATTTATTACATGTTAATAGCATTATTATATGAATGGTATTCTAATATCTGATTTTGGATGTTGAATAGGCTAATATCAGAGGTTTCATGGGAACACCTCTGAGTGCTAGTGGAGTTGGAAAAACCTTAATGAAGGTAATAGAATGAATATTTTAACTAATGAATTGTACTTAACATATTTGTGTAGCTTATATTCATATTGTTGATTACATTGCATTACACATCTTTCAAAGTCAAAGCATTACTTCACATTCCATATCTAATAATTAGATGCTGATAGATGACAAAATTTTAACTACAATATAGTCAAGCTTAGAAATTCAACATAAGGAGTGATGCAATTACTTCACATAGCATAAGTAATAACGAGGAGCAGCTGCCAATTACATTTGCTTGTCATGGCATTCCACGAGACCACTTTTTATTGAGGAATATTTTCAAACAATTCACTTCCTTGTCTATGCTATGGATGCTTGGAAGAAATATATGAAAGAATAATAGTAAGCAATAGCATAGACAAGGAAATGAGTTGTTTGAAAAAATGCCTCAAAGAAATGTGTTCCCAATTTCTTTGGCATTTTTTCAAACAGCTCACCACCTTTTCTATGCTACCACATTTTTCATACATGTCTATATGAAATAATTTTATCAAATAGTTCACTTCCTTGTTGTTATGTATAAAATCCTTAAATAGGTGCTTTCCAACAAACTATGCTTTCATGGAAAAAAATATATCAAAGAATAATAGTAAGCAATAGCATAGACAAGGCAGTGAGTAGTTTGAAAAAATTTCTCAAAGAAATGTGGTCTCATGGTGATGGAATGCCATTCCATCACCATGAGACTAAATTTCCTTGAGGCATTCTTTCAAACAACTCACCACCTTTTATATGCTACCACATTTTCCATACATGTCTAATAAAGCATTTAATCAATCTACTCACTTCCTTGCTGCTACGGCTAAAATCCTAAATCAGGTGCTTTCCAAAAAACTACGGATTCTTGGAAAAAATATATCAAAGCATAATAGTAAGAAATAACATAGACAAGGCAGTGCGTAGTTTGAAAAAATTCCTCGAAGAAATGTGGTCTCATGGTGATGGAATGCCATTCCATCACAATGAGACCACATTTCTTTGAGGTATTTTTTCAAATAGCTCACCGCGTTTTCTATGCTACCACATTTTCCATACATGTCTACCAAATCATTTTATCAAACTACTTGAAATTCCTTGTTGCTATGGCTAAAAGACTAAAAAAGATTATTTCCAACAAACTATGGATTCTTAGAAAAAATATATCAAAGCATAACAATAAGCAATAGTAAAGATAAGAGAGTGAGTAGTTTGAAAAAATGCCTCAAAGAAATGTTGGCATTCCATCACCATGAGACCACATTTCTTTGAGGAATTTTTTCAAGCAGCTCACTGTCTTTTCTATGCTACCATATTTTGCATACATGTCTACCAAATAATTTTATCAAACTACTCACTTCCTTTCTGCTATGGCTAAAATCCTAAAATAGGTGCTTTCCAACAAACTATGGATGCTTGGAAAATCTATCAAAGCATAATAGTAAGCAATATCATAGTCAAGCTAGTGAGTAGTTTGAAAAAATTCCTTGAAGAAATGTGGTCTCATGGTGATGGAATGCCATGACACATTTGTTTGTAATGGAATTCCATCACCATGAGACCCCATTTCTTTGAGGCATTTTTTCAAACAGTTCACTTCCTTCTCTATGCTACCACAGTTATTGTACATTTCTACCAAAGCATTTTATCAAACGGTTCATCACCTTTTTGCTATGGATAAAAGCCTAAAAATAGGTTCTTTCAAACAAGCTATGGATAGGAAAAATAGTAAGCATGGTAATCAAAAATATATAGTTTAATAAGTACTCAAAATTTTGTTCATTATCTCATTCATTATAAGCCATGATGTGCATCACTATTGTAGCTTTCATGATTGAATAATTTGTTGTTTTATTTTCAGTTGTTGGAAGTAGGCACACCTCCAAATGTTCATAGGGTAATGGAGATTGGTGTTTCATCTTCTATACATTCCTCGATGCCCCTCATGAAGGTATGAGGTAGATTACTAAATTTCAATTTAAATTCATTGTTATAGTTGTTAGTTATTCACAAATGAAACCATTATTGATTTGTAGTTTAATTCATCTTTGGATGGTTTTTGCAGGGCTTCAACATGCCTCAGCATGGGCATTTGAATATTTTCCTCGAGGAGAGTGATCTTCAGTTCGTGGTAAGTGATTATTTTGTTAAATATATCATTTTTATAATATAATTTATATATATTAATGTCTTTACTTCTTATTGTAATAGATAACGCTTGACCTAGAACTAAACCTAAGGAGGAGCATGAGGAGGACTCCTCGACCTCAGAATAAATGAGTGACAAACCTATCACCATCCGATCGACAAGAAAAGGGAAAGAATTTGTTTCCAGGGAATGCAGAGCAATGACTTTTGATTCTAGAGCCCTTTGTTGTATGCATATATGGCATTTTTGTACATATTTTGTATTGGATATATTTGACATTGTATGGCTATATGGCATTCTCATAAGCCTATATGGCTATTTTGTATATATTTTATACTTATATTGACATATATTGATGTATGCCTACATGGCTATTTTGTATATATTTTATACTTATATTGACATATATTGATGTATGCCTACATGGCTATTTGGTTAATACAAATATTTTTTATCGATGATGTCCATATTTGTATTATAAATCCATGGTTCAATAGATATGAGTTACGTGTATTCAAGTTTATACTTTACAACTTAAGTGTATGCTTTATGGCTTATGTGTATTCCAATGTATACTTTTTGACTTACATTTTTTCATGTGTATACCTTGTATTCATGCATACACTTTGTATTAATTTGTGTATATTATGTATTCATGTGTATACTTCAAGGCTTACGTGTTTTTGAGTACTTGTGATTCCCTTATTCACATTTGTGCTTGACTTATTCAAATGTATACTTATTAATTGGTTAGCCCTAGCATTGATGATTGTTGTCCTTCATGGTTTGTCTTGAATATTTATTGATTGATGCTAAAAAATTCAATATTTCTAGGAATACTAGTAGAGTTACAAATTACAAAATTGCACAAATTGAAAAAAAAAAGATTAACTGTAAATAAATGCATTGATTATTAACTTGATAATTGATTAAGAATGAGTATAATATATATCAAGAGATGAGCCTTCTATAATGGAAACTACCAACTAGAAAATAGGAAAAGCATTCCCAATACTTTGAAAGCAATAATCCACCCAAAATTGAAATGGGAGAGAAGGCTTATTTAAGATCCTTGAGCAATGTATTTCTTAATGCTCCCTTGTTCTTACATATCTCAATTCAGTTTAAGCCAAAGAGTTCCATCAAATGCTTTATCTAAAAGAAAAAAACACATTTTCAATTGGTATTCCATGAGATGTTTCATAAAAAGATTACAGTATATTTAATATTTCGATTGGAACAATTCAATTAACCAAAGGATACATAATCTTCACAACACTTGCAAAACATAATATTCATAGTAGATGATGAGTAGTTAACTTCTTGACACATTATCATACAAACATTTATCTTGAATAGTCTTTAAACATTTTCACATCATAATCCTCACAGTACAAAATGAATTGTTATGTTCTTGATCCATCACCATATAAACACATTGAAAGATGTATATGTCAACTTTTTTCAATATTATTTCTTGTATAGGAAATGGACTTGGGAGAAAGCTTTATAATTTATAATATGTTAATAAGAAATGGACTCAAGGTTGAAAAATTTATTTATCACACCAAATAATAAATGTATGTGAGAGCATCACTTGTTTCTCTAAGACTCCAATTTTCAAGCATAGCAAATCATTTCAAATGAAAACGACAAAATTTTTCACAATCAAATTTGTTAATTGAGGAAAAATTAAAAAATTCCAAGCTCCACCATTGTACGCATTTACAATTGGTTGTATATTTTTGTAAGGGAAAGGAGGATAATTAAAAAAATTCTTGCACTTGCTAGACTTGAGGATGATCATAGGCTTTTTGTGTGGAAAACTCAGACTTCTCAACTATTGTGTGAATGTTTCTATTTTCGATTGTTTTGCATGCCATCATAAGGGATCGAGTCAGTGGAATGTAGCTTGGAGTGATTCGGCGTGTTTGGGTGAAAAAGAGGAACATTCCTAGCATAAACGTACCTATCGAGATGCATTGGAACAGTTGGCTTGGTCACACGAGTTGTAGGACAAAAGTTGCACCACTTTGCAACTTTACACTACTTGCATTTGACACTTTTTCCATCAAGTGAAAATTGGAAACCACGAGAAGATGAATTTGAGATAACAAAAACTGAGAGAGTTTATTGTAGAGGGGCCAAATTTGATCTTGTAGGCTCAAATGGATATTTCGTAAGTGTCACAGTTTCCTAGTAATAACCCGTCAAATATTGTTGCCCTTTTGCACTTTGGACCCTTAAGGGATCGATTCAATTGAATGTATCTCAAAGTGATTCAACGTGTTTGGGTAAAAAAGAGGACCATTCCTAGTATAAACATACCCACCTAGATGTGTTGGAAAGGTGTCCTTGCATAGCTTGAATTGCATGTCCAACCATCGAGCTCTATGGGTATACCTTGCATACTCATATACTATATTGTCACAAAACATGTGTATAAACTGATACACTAGAATCTTTTGAATAACCAAATCACACCTTTTTGCTTGATTACCATATTTTGTAACATATACCACTGTTCTATACTTCCTGAACTCTACTAGTTTATGTCCCACCTAATTTATGCTTTCCACATGTTGGCATACTAGCATATGTTGCAAGCCACTACAACGTTGGTATGAACCCTCCAAGCATAGTGTCATGTAGAATATTTTTCCATCCTCTATTTCACATAAAAAAAATTGATATGAACTCTCTTGAAGATGTTGATGGGGCTTGTATGCCACAATTCTGCAAAACATCATTAGTATGCAAACCTAAACATATAGAACGATAAACATCATAATGGTTAGAGAATTCAATACGTATTCTATAGCAACAAGTAGTGTGTGTGTGTGATTTATCTTGGCATAAAAAGTTTTACTCGTTTCAAAAAATCTTTTACAAATACTAATTTGAGGATAGTCCTGTTGAAATTTACAAAAAAATTAGGTTTGAGTCGTATCCAAAAAACTGCTTTGGATGTGGCTCACGGTTTCAACTACTGATTCTCCTTCTTACCACATCCCTATGATTCAAATACCGTCTTGTTTTATTCTTCCAATACTCTTCAATTAGTGTTCTCAATGCTTCAAAAAAAAAAAATCTTTTCATGGCAGTCTCCCTGAGAATTCCCATAATTCATTTGAATCGGTCCCCTTAATTCTTTGCCACCTTTGAATAGCTCTTGATAATTTTTTCTATTAATTCTCATTTTTTCACTTGTCTTTCTAATGAGATGAGATCTCTTTGTTTGAATACTTACCAAAATAGATGTAATGACATGTCAGGTGACATTACTATCCTTTGAGCATGAGGTCTTACCCACACTCTCATAAGCATCCATTAGATTCTTCACAATAGTATTTTCACTTGAAGCATTTGATGTTCTCAACCCAAGAGTCTTCATTATGTTGCTATACTTTATACCACGCATCATTTCAACAAATAGTTAACATCTTGTAGTCTCATTTATATGAAAACATTATTGTTTGACAATATTTTTTCATATAAATGTATGCAAAATGTGGTAGCATTGACAAGCTAGTGAGCTTGGCAAGCTAGTGAGCTCCACTAGCTTGCCAATTTGGTAGGGTTGACAAGGTAGGGGCGGTGTATTCCTCATAGAAATAGGGTCTCATGGTGATGTACATCATTTTGAGACCCCATTTTTATGAGGCATACACTTCCCCTACCTTGTGAACCCTACCGCATTGCCAAGCTAGTGGAGCATTAGCAAGCTAGTGGTGCTCCACTAGCTTGGCAATGCAGTAGGTTTGACAAGGTAGGAGCAGTGTATTCCTCACAGAAATGGGGTCTCATGGTGATGTACATCACTGTGAGACCCCATTTCTATGAGGCATACACTACCCCTACCTTTTCAACCCTGCCAAAATGGCAAGCTAGTGGAGCTCACTAGCTTGTCAATGCTACCACATTTTGCATAGATTTATACGAAAACATTATTGTCAAAAAATTCAAATGCCTTGTCCATGCTTCCATTTTGAGCCATGATTGTAAGATAGGCTGCACATTTCCCCATGTTGCTAACTTAGCCTTGAATAAAGAGTCTTGAAACAATGGAGAGAATGGTTAGAATCCCTTGTAGGTAGACTAATCAAGGAAAAATTTAGAATATATCACAACATAAGTGATGAGGTAAGTTTAGTGATGAGGTAAATTTAGAAATAGAGATGAAAACCAAATTATATTCAAATATCTATAAATGTGGGAGGAGTATATTCCAATTTTTTTAGGTACATGTATGGAAAATTTGGTAGCATAGAAAAGGCAATCAGCTGCTTGGTATAACTATTTGACAAAATACCTCAATGAGATATGTCCTCGTGGACTATAATAATTGCAAGATATGCACAAAATAGATTTATTGAAAAGGCTTTAGAAAATTTCAAGCATATGCAAATTGTAGGTGTAAAACCAAATTCAACTACATTTTCCAACATCCCCCATGCTTATAACAAAATGAAAGCTTTGGAGAGTGGTATGCACAACCATAGTAAAGGATTGGGAAATGATGTATTATTTTACTTCCTTATAACCTATGTTATATATATGTGTATACAAAATGTGGAAGCATACACAAGGTAATTCAATTGTTTAACAAAATGCCTCAAAGAGATGTGGTTTAAAAATGTAATTGGAAAGTGTAAAGAATTGTGTAATTTAAAATGTGTATTGAAAATCTAAGGTTATAATGAAAAACAAAAAATGATCAAAACGGAATATGCAAGATAACAAAAATGAAAGAAAGCCATAATATAATGAAATAAAATGTGTAAAGACTTCACATACCTAAAACACCAGAGTTTCAAATGGATGATTTCTACAAAATTATGTAGCCTTTTCTTCTTCTTTCTTCAAACTCCTCAACAATTTGAATTTTTCAAAAGCTTGTTCCCCTCCAAACTTCAATTATATATCACTCTTGAATGGAATTCAGGCTTTAATTTATATTATATGCCTTTCAATGTGAAAACTCTTCTATTTCATGTAAAGGTGGTGGAAAGAGCATGAAAAAGGTGGTGGAATGTGAAAAACATGCATGCACACTTCACAAAATCATCAAAATGCTTTTTTTTGTTGGAGCACTCAAAGAACCAGGAGAATATGCAGAATGTGGGCCTCGAGATCACAGGTATATTGAAATTTTTACCAGTTTTAGAGAAATACAAAATGTGCTCCTGTTATAACGTGAGCATGCTATGTCTTGTTAAAAAAATGGCCATATCTCTACTACTTCAAAACACGCTCATGTTATGAGAAAGTTGATTTTTTATAGATTTATTTTCTCTCTCTTTCTCTCTATCCTCTACCCTCTACCCTTAAACCCTCAACCCTCAACCCTTAAACCCTCTACCCTCCACCCTCAACTGACAACCCTTAATCCCTCTACCCTTAAGCCCTCAACCCTAAACCATAAAACTATACCATCAAACCCTAAACCCTCAACCCTCGACCCTAAACCCTTAAACTCTCTACCCTCTACCCTCTACCCTAAACCCTCAACCCTCAATTATCAACCCTCAACCCTTAATCCCTCAATCCTCAACCATCAAACCCTCAACCCCGATACCCTCTACCCTATACATTGGACCCGCAACCCTAATCCTTAAACCATATGTACCCTCAACCCTAATCCCTTGACCCTCAACCCTAAACCAAATACCATAATCCCTCAACCCTATACCCTTGATTCTCAACCCTCTACCCTATACATTGGATCCTCAACCCTCATATATCTTTGTCCCTCCCTCCTCTTCACTCCTTATCTCTCTCACTTCTCCCTCCATCTCTCCATCCCTCCCTCCCTCTCTATGCTAATCCCTCAATCCTAAACCCTCAACCCTTAAACACTCAACCCTAAACCTTCAACCCTCAACCCCTAAACCCTCTACCCTCTACCCTCAACCCAATACCGTCTACCCTCAACCCTAATCCCTCAACCCTTAAACCCTTAAACTAAATAAAAATCTCTACCCTAATCCCTAAACCCTCAACCCTTAAACCTTCAACTCTCTACCCTCAACCCTTAAACCCTATTCCCTCAACCCTTTATACCCTTTACCCTATACATTGGACCCTCAACCCTAATCCCCCAACCCTATACCCTCAATCCTCTACCCTTAACCTTAAACCCTCAACCCTCAACCTTAAACCCTCTACCCTCTACCCTCTACATTAAACCCTCAACCCTTAATTCTCAACCCTCAATCCTTAATCCATCAATCTTCAATCCTCAAACCCTAAACCCTAAACCATCAACCCCAGTATCCTCTACCCTATACATTGGACCCTCAACCCAATACCCTAATCCCTCAACCCTATAGGTCATCAACCCTATACCCTCAATTCTCAACCCTCTACCCTATACATTGGACCCTCAACCCTCATATATCTCTATCCCTCCTCTTCTCTCCTCTCTATCTCACTTCTCCCTCCATCTCTCCATCCATCCATCTGTCCCTCTCTACCCTAATCCGTCAAACCTAAACCCTCAACCCTTAAACCCTAAAAAATGCAACCCTAAATCCTTAACCCTTAACCCTCAGCCCTTAAACCCCAGACCCTTAAACCCTATACCCTCTACCCTCAACCCAATACCCTCTACCCTCTACCCTCAACCCTAATCCCTCAACCCTTAAACCCAAGAAAAATCTCTACCCTAATACCTAAACCCTCAACCCTTAATCTCTCAACCCTTAAAACCTCAACCCTATACCCTCAATCCCTAAACCCTCAACCCTAATCCCTTAACCCATATACCCTAAATCCTCTACCCTCAACCTCAACCCTCAACCCTCAACCCTCAACCCTCAAACCCTCAACCCTCAACCCTCAACCCTCAACCCTCAACCCTCAACCCTTAAACCCTCTACCCTCTACCCTCTACCCTATACCCTATACATTAAACCCTCAACCTTTAATCCCTCAACCCTCAACCCCTATACCCTCTACCCTTTATGTTGGACTCTCAACCTAATCCTTCAACCATATACCCTCTACCCCAATACCCTCTACCCTATACATTGGATCTTCAACCCTCATATATCTTTGTCCCTCCCTCCTCTTCTCTCCTTCTCTTTGTCTCATTTATCCCTCCATATCTCCCTCCCTCCATCCCTTCCTCTCTAACCTAATCCCTCAACTGTATACCCTCAACCCTCAAACCCTTAAACACTCAACCCTAAACCCTAAACGCTAACCCCTCAAACCTTAAACCCTAAAGGTTTAAAACCTCTACCCTTTATCTCTCTCTCACTCCCTCCCTCTCTCTCTCTCTCTCAATTCTCTCCCTCCTACCCCCTCTCCCTCTCTCAATTCTCTCTCTCACTCACTCACTCCTTCTATCTCTCTCCCCTCTACCCTTAACCCTCTATCCTCTACCCTTAACCCTCTCCCCTCTACCCTCTACCCTTAACCCTTATACCCTTTATCCTATACCTTCTATCTCTCTCCCACTCCCTCCCTCTCTCTCTCTCAAGTCTCCCTCCTAACCCCTCTCCCTCTCTCAAGTGTATCTCTCTCTCACTCACTCCTATCTCTCTCAAGTTAGGTTGTCAATTTCATCGAATTGACAAGCTAGTGGGCCCACTAGCTTGCTAATTTCACCCACTAGCTTGCCAATTCGGTGAAATTGGAAATATAGTGGCCTATTTGAAAAAATAGATCCAAGAAATTGGGTCTCCCAGTGATGTAAATCACTTTACATCACTGGGAGACCCCATTTCTTGGACCAATTTTTTCAAACATGGCAAGTTAGGTTGCCAATTTTGCCCACTAGCTTGCCAATTTGATTAAATTGGAAATGTAGTGGCCTATTTGAAAAAATGGGTCCAAGAAATGGGGTCTCTGATGAGGCCTCATTGAGACCTAATATATTTAATGAATTTCACACTTATTCTCTTTAAAACTTATGGTATTATCTTGTATATGCTTCATTTATGGACTTAATTAGGCATTTGTACTTAGAATATGAATATTCTATATAAATGCTTATTTCCTTTTGAATGCATGATATTTTGATATTAATGTGTGAATGTTTCATGGATATGTGTCTAACTTATGACTGGGAGAAGTAATCATGAATCAGAAGTGATGCTAACCATTTTGTCATCCAAAATGAACTTGGTGGTCTATTGTTTATGACTCAATAGCCTTGATCAACTTACTTGTTAGTCAAACAACTATTCTATCTTGCACACAATCTACCTCTACAGCTCTGTTCAAAGTTAACTAAATATTAACACATAGATCCTCATGATTGTAATTCAAAGTGCTCCAAAACTATTTTATAATTTGGAGTTAGTTTAATTTCCCGCATTTTTCTTGTCTTTCAAATAAAGAGAAGGATATATGTATCCACACTCAAGATTAGTTAGATAGTGGAAGGAGTAGATTGTATTAGTTTTCTATTTGCAGTCCTTTTTCAATTTCTCATTGAACAATTTGTACCTCACCCTCCCTTGGGCCAATTTGATGGAATAAAGAAGAAATTTGATCATATCTTGTGTTAAGATCCCTCGAGAGGTAGATCAGGGACCGCTCTATTGAAGGAAGGTGATCCTGTTATTTATTCAGTTCATCTTAATTCTTATATTCAGTCATATTACCTTCATAGATGAATTTTAGAATAGATCTTAAGATTGGAAGTACATTACTATAATCTTAATTCATTTCTATTTTGATAGAATATAATCATTTTTTTTAAGTTATTTAAATTCCAGTTAGTTATATTAACGACAAAATAAGTTCATTCATCATTGATAATTAGTATGTTCTTAATATTCTTAATGGATCATGCACAGAGAAAGACTTGTTACCCAATAGATTGGATGTTTATGGAATGGAATATATTGCTTTTGAATTAGTTAGATTTCAATTATGTTGCTTAACTAGATTTTGAATTCAAGTTAAAATAGATTCTTATTTTTATGCAAATAAATTAAGTTTAGAATCCATTCCTAATTATATGATCTAGCTTGAAGCACATCTTGCCTCTACACATTTTTTGTTCTGAAATATTTTGTTTCATTTCAAAGTTTTAGAATAAGTATAAGTAAAGAATAACTTAGGTGATTAAGAATAGAAAATATTTTCGATAAGCAAGGATCAAATCTAAACCACTCATAAAAAAGTGGAACCACAACAAAACCCCCCAATATGTGGAGACATCCTTATCACATATAGCTCTAAGACACAACCAGCTCGATAATTAAGAGATTAAATGATGCAATAAGTGACACCAACGACCTTGTCCATCATCTTTGGCACCATTTCTTGGGGAGAATGAAAAGATCTAGCTATTAAGTTTGAATCCTTAGTGTTGATAAGGAAGATAGTTTAGTTTGTGGATGAGATGAGCTAGAGACCATCTAGGAAGGTTTCTTCCATGAAATATTGATTTTGATCAAGAACAACAAGTTTCACAACATCAGATCGAAAAATCAAGAAGAGAATTAGGAACATTTTCAAGAAGAAGAAATGGGTGACCAACCAGGAAATGATCCCCCACCAAATATGACCCTTTCCTATCCTATTATTCTAAACAAAGAACTTGATGAGCCTCCTATGAAGAATATTTCACCCTTAATTTTACCTACCTTTAGGGGAAAAACATTCGAGGACCCTAACCAATTTCTCTTTGAGCTTAAAGTTTTATGTCAGACCTATGATTATACAACTGATAACAAGGAGTTGAAACTATTCTCTTCCACATTAAAGTAGTTAGCCTTACACTGGTTCATGGGTTTAGGTGTAGAGAGAATCTCAACTTGGCATGAAATGGAAACTAATTTTTTGAATAAATATCAAGATTACTGTCGAGTAAGAGATAGGAAAGAGGAATTTTTCTGAATGAGACAAATGGAAGATGAAAGTTCGGAAAATTATGCTGATATATTTCATTTTGTGCATAAAAGATGTGGTAATGGGTTGGATAATGGGATTAGTAAGATAATTTTTCTGAAAGGAATTGATGATGAGTCTAGAGAGTCTTTGAATCTTATGGGGAGAGGAGATATCAATAAGCTTTATTTAGAAGATATTATTGAAATATGTAGAAACTACTCTAGGACTAGTGTAGGGACTAGAGGCTCTCGAAGAAACAAAGGTCTCACTCCTAATGTGTATTAAATAATGGGGGAAAATGTGAATTTGAAAACTGATTTACTCCTTCATCTCAACATGCAAGGAGATAAGAAGACTACTGATCCTTTAGCCATTTATTTTTCCACATGTAGAGGGAAACATCTTTTGAGAGAGTGTTCATTAAATTAAATTGATCTATGTGAAATCTATGAGAAACATCATGCAACAAGTTCTTGTAACCTCTTTCTTGGAATTAAGAATCATTTAAAGAAACCACCTATGGTGGAGGAAGAACTTAATTATGTTGGGAAGAGAACTCAAAATATTGGATATAATGCTAATCAAGGGAATTATGGTTCTAGAACTAATTGGAATCATAACCCTTGGCCAAATGTGAACCAATGGATTCCTCCCTACCAAACACAACCAACACCTATATTCTAGGGTCAACCTGAGTGGATGAATCCTCAGTGGAACCAATCACAGTGGTATTCAAACCATCCACAATGGCAACAAAATCAAACACAATTTCAACCATGGAAAAATCAGGGGCCTAGGTATCCCTAGGCACAATCACCTCCATAAATCCATAGTTCTAATCTTGTTAATGAACAAGTAAACCAGCCTCAGATGCCAACACAACCTGTTCCAAATAAAAAAAACAATTTTACTGATTCAAATCCTCCTACTCTGAATGAAATTGATGCCAATGATATTCAATTAAGGAATTGTAATGTCCCATCCATATCAAATGTTAAAGATCGGGAGAGTGAGAAAGGAAAAAAGAGTATTCAAAGGAAAACTAGAACTCTGATGATGAAAAAAAAGATAATCAGGCACCTTACCTAGATTGTTTGAAAATAGAACAAGTAGCTCTTGATAGCTCCCAACCAAATTATATGAATGTGGTTGATTCTCAACTTCTTTGTGAGTTGAAAATGAACAATATTGAGATACCATTATTACAGGACATTAAAGACATATCAGAAATAAATCAATTGGTCAAGTCTCTTTGTATGAAAATGCCAAGTAGGAAGAATAAGTTACCCCCTACAATAAAAATAGGGACCAAACTCATGAATTTTTTGTTAGGAATATTACTCCCTCAAAAATATAATGATCCTGGTCATCTTGTGATAACTTTGAGTATTGGAGGAATTGAGATAACCAATGTGCTAATTGATTTGGGAGAAACTGTCAATGCTATCACATCAGACACTATTGAAATGTTAGGTATGACAAGTGTTCAACCCGCAAAAATTTCTTTACAGTTGGAAGATCAATCTACTACCAAACCTAAAGGTGTTCTTGAAGATATCATGGTTACCATTGATACACGGGATTATCCAGTTGAATTTATAGTCCTTAAGGCTAGAAAGAAGGATTTTGGATATCCAATTATCTTAGGTAGACCATGGTTAGCCATTGCAATAGCATTGATAGATTGAAAATCAAGAAGTATGATCATTTCTAATGGTAAAAAACAGAATGAATTTTCACTCTATCCTCTAGCCCAACCATCAATTTAGCCTAATACTCAATTTTGGGTTGATGAAGGTATGGATTTAGAAGGAGATGGAATTGTAGAATTGGCCATGGTTACTTTAGTAGAACATGTCAAGGAATGTGAGTAACAAGATCTTAATTCTAAAAATATTGGTCAAGTAGAGAAGAAGGACTATCATGGAATGTTACATTAGAAAAATTCACATCCATTTCCTCTAAATACACTTGTAGGGGACCCACTTGATTCTAAAAATGAGACCAAAGAAATTACAGTAGCAAGGGATAAGCCTCTCTTCATTAGTTTATCCTTATCCTCCTCACAAGAAAAGGAATTAAAGAAAATCTTGGAAAATCATACTGAAGCATTTGCTTGGGAATATAAATACATGAGAGGAATTCACCCTTCTATTTGTACTCATCATATTTATACCAAATATGTTAAGCTAGTAAGGCAAGGTCAAAGAAGGATCAATCCTATTCTTCAAGACCTTATTAAGGAAGAAATAGAAAAACTGTTGAAACTAGATTTTATTTATTCAATATTTGATAGTCAATGGGTTTGCCCATTGGTTATTGTTCTCAAGAAAAATTGCAAATGGTGTGTATGTGTGGATTATAGAGAATTAAACAAAGGCACTAAAAAGGATCATTTTCCTTTGTCATTCATTGATCAAGTACTGGATAACTTAGTTGGTAGTAGTTATTTCTCTTTCTTAGATGGTTTCAGTGGGTAAAATTAGATCCAAGTGGCTCCTATGTAACGCCCCACCACGCAACCCTAGAGGAAGTTGCAAACAACTACTTAAACAGACTATTTTTTTTTGTTTAAGAAAAATAATAAGCAAGTTCACTACCCATTGCCAACAACCTCTAAGGTTACGAGACAGAGGTTATATAGAACCTCAACAAAAAACATGAATTTAAACCATGTCAATTATTTAAAATAATTAAACACATACATTCCAAATAAGATAATTTACATCAAGCAAAAGCAATAACTTACAATTACATTAATTCATTAACCAATAAGATTACATCACTCATTCCCTGAATGAGGTAACATAATTACAATTACAACCTTCCACCTCGATAACAAATGAGAGGTAATAAATTACAAGAGCCAACAGAAAAGAATAAAAGCATAAGAGCAATTGGAACCCACGAGCTCTCCATCTAGAAATCTCGTCCACACGAACATGAAGAAAGCCCAACGGATTTAGGTGCATGCCACCCAACCAAGTGGAACCCAAAGGCCCACCCCCCGTGCTAGGAGATAGTAGCAAGGAACCCTAGCCAAGACCATTTACCTCTAGACACAAGCTAACACAAAATTGAACCAAACTGAAACAACCAATCACATGTACAACACAAGTACAACTCATATACCATGCAAGTACAACATAGGTACAACTCTACATGGTCACATTGCTTCGAGAAATAAAGCAGATCAAGTATGTTACGAGAACCATACACATAGAACCAAATACCAATTATTGTCCTAGACAGAGTGTCATCACATAGCTCATCATGGGTTGTCCTCTGGGGATCTTCATAGGCTTCGACCCCCACTATGGGTTATCCTAGTGGCCTCAACCGAATCCCAGCCCCCATACTCACTGATGCGGAATCAAATACCTTTCATACAGACAAGATAGATGACCTTGCCATTCCAGGCCTTCCTACTCATCCCAAGTCTAAACGAGCCCTTGTGTCTATGAGTGAGGCATAATTATCTTGATTAGTGAGAAGTACCACCTAATCTTCTAAGTTTTTTTTTAGTTATCACTTGTTTAAACCACCTCTGAAGGTTTCCCAGTTTACCTCTTTGGGCTCTAGCCCCTACATAAGCCACTCTTCTACTTGACAACACACATAACATCCAAACTCCAAGGGTAACAAAGTGAAAACAAACAAGATATCACGACCACTCCTTTCTCAAGAGGCAACATTAGTTCAAACCCTCTCCAAACACTAGAGATAACAAGGTAACAAAGTCACTCCTGATAAGGAGGCACAAATCACATGATCCACTCCTAATCCAAGGAGGTACAAAACATCCCCATTCATGAAAACCGGGTTACAAATTGGTCAAACGCACTACCCAAGGCAATTCCAAGGTTGACCAACACATTATGACAACCTACTACCTTGAAAACCCAACTGGAAGACTTGTCAAAGGCTATGACCCACATTACCCAAATGATGGCATAACAGTTCATGATCAAGGCGAGCATTAAAACCTACTTTGGATTCAATAAATCCATATACTCCTTAACATTCAATAATGTATTGCATTAAATAGACTGAATTAAACATGTCATTTCAATAAGGAAGAAATTAATACTAACCATTTAATTTCCCTATTAGCATTTAAATACATGATAAATTAACTAGTTTAACAAATGAATCATAATTCATTGTTTTAAAATGAATATAGTTTCTTCATTTCAAAATAGCTATTTAAAACAATTAACTTGTCTTAAGAAGAAAACATATTATTCATAATCAAAACCAGTCCCCTACCAAATATAATATTTTTAAAAACAACAATAACTTAACCAATATTATCCTATTTCATTTTCTCAATTAAACTTAATTTATTTCCCCAAACAAAAAATTATTTTAACATACATATACACACAATATATATATTTACACTTATGTTTATATATATATTGTATATATACATATATCTAATCATAGAATATATATATATATAAATAAATAATATTTTAATATTATATAATATAATATTTAATATTAATATAAATTAATATTAAAATATTATAAACACAATAATAAAATATTACTATGAATATATATTTTATTGACTTCCGAATAAAACCCATTTGCGTTTTTGGGGTCACATGTCGCGTTTAGGGCAAGCCGCACGGATTCCACAGAGGGTGGAGGATTTTTCATTGGTCGTGGTTTTCTTTAGCCGTGGTGGCTTTTGCACAGAGGGCAGAGGTGGCTAGCTGGGCGGCTGGATTTTAAGGTGGGGCAGTAGCCTTAAGGTGGGCGCCGGCTAGAGCCGCGCCCAACCGGACTCCCCGTGGCCGCCAACTATTGGCTCGTGGGTTCCAATTGCTCTTATGATTTTATTCTTTTCTATTGGCTCTTGTAATTTATTACCCCTCATTTTTTATTGAGGTGGAAGGTTGTAATTGTAATTATGTTATTGGACTTACCTCATTCGGGGAATGAGTGATGTAATCTTATTGGTTAATGGATTAATGTAATTGTAAGCTATCGCTTTTTCTTGATGTAAATTATCTTATTTGGAATGTATGTGTTTAATTATTATCTAAATAATTGACATGGTTTAAATTCATGTTTTTTGTTGAGGTTCTATATAGCCTCTGTCTCGTAACCTTAGAGGTTGTTGGCAATGGGTAGTGAACTTGCTTATTATTGTTCTTAAACAAAAAAAAAATAGTCTGTTTAAGTAGTTGTTTGCAACTTCCTCTAGGGTTGTGTGACGGGGTGTTACATCATGAGGAACAATATAAGACTACCTTCACATTTCCTTGGGGTACGTATGCTTATACAATTCTACCATTTGGACTGTGCAATGCACTAGCCACTTTTCCGAGAGTTGTCCTTTCTATTTTTGCAGATTTAACTACCTCATGTGTGAAAGTATATATGCATGACTTTACAATTCATGCACAAACATTTGAAGAAGCAATTGAAATTTTGAACAAGGTTTTGCAAAGATGTAAGGATCATAGGTTATCTTTGAATCACGAAAAGTGTTCCCTTATAATGGCAAAAGGGATTGTTCTAGGACATCGCATTTCTAAAGAGGGAATCAAAGTTGATCCCAAGAAAGTAGAATTCATTCAATAGATTGAGATCCCTAAAAATCAAACTGGTTTTTGTAGTTTTATTAGGCATGTTGGATATTACAAAATATTTATTGAGGGGTTTAGAAAAATTGTAGAACCTTTGTTCACATTGCTCAAGAAGGGTGTGGAGTTTTTATGGACAAGTGATTGTCAAAATTATTTTGAAACAATTAAACATGCCTTAACTACTTCTCCAATCATTAAAGGACCTGTTTGGGGAGTTACATTTCATATACATACTGATGCGTCCAATTTCTCTATTGGTGCAGTTTTGGGATAGAAAGATGAGAATGAAGCAATGCATGTTATCTATTGTGTTAGTAAAAATTTGAATCCTGCAGAAAGGAATTACACAAGTGAAAAAGAGTTTTTAGTTGTAATATATGCAATTAATAAATTCGGGCATTATATTATGGGTTACAAAATATTCATTCACACAGACCATGTTGTCATTAGATATCTGATGAATAAAGTTGTAGCGGGTAGACGAATTATAAGATGGCTATTATTATTGCAAGAATTTGATGTGACCATAATAGATAAGCCTAGTAAAGATAATGTTGTTGCTGATTTCCTTTCAATAATTGTTTTGCAGGGTGATCAACAGCCAGTAGATGACACATTTCTTGATGATCACTTGTTTTCAATATCAATTCATCCTCCATTGTTTTCTAATATTGCAAATTATCTTGTAATAAGGAAGTTTCTGAATCATTTTAATCCTAAGCAGAAAAGGAGATTAAATCATGAAAGTTCTAGATTTCAATGGATAAATTAAATGTTCTTTAAGATTTGTCACGATCATGTTCTTCACAGGTGTTTTGTTTAAATAGATACTTATGATGTTATACCATTTTTCCATTATGAGAGAAAGGGAGGACATTATTCGGTGATCAGAAAGGTTCAAAAGATATTAGGAGTTGGTTAGTTTTGGCCATCTATGACAAAGGATGTTTCATTCTTTGCTAAGCATTGTGATAAATTCTAGAGGATGAGAAGACCTACACCAACAATGGAGATGTTGTTACAACCACAGATAGCTTTGGAACCATTTGAAAAATGGGGAATTAATTTCATGGGACCTGTTGATTTTCCTTCTAAAGGACAACATTATATTCTATTTTGCAAAAACCATGTCATAAAATGGGTTGAAGTGAAAGCTTTGCTAGTGGCAGGGGAAGATAAAGTAGTTGATTATTTGTATAAACATATTCTTCAAAGATTTGATACACCAAGGGAGATAGTATCAAACTAAGGACCACATTTTGTGGCTGCTATGATGGAAGATTTTATGCAAAGATATCATATGACACACAAGAAATCCACACCATATCATCCTCAAGTGAATGGACAAGTAGAAGTTACTAATCGGGAATTAGAAAATATTTTGACAAAGACTGTTTCATTGAGGAAAATAGACTAGGTAGAAAGGTTAGATGAAGCAATCTACGCTTATAATACAACCTAAAAAACTACTACTGGATTCTCTCCATATGAGATAGTGTATGATAAAACTCTAGTCATGCCTATTGAGTTTTTGAGTTGCATACATTAAAAACAACATTTGATTTTGGTATTGATTTGTTTGAGGCAAAGAAAAGTAGGATTCTACAACTGAATCGATTGGATGATGTGTGGTATAAAATGGGGGAATTAGCAAAGTAAGTCCAACACACATCAATGAAATGTACTACATTGATGAAATTGAAATAACAAAGCAAGCTACTATAACTATTCATTCGAATTTGTTCCATTGTCCTCTATTCTCAGTGATCTCTCAATTCACGCTCTCAAATTTGTATGTTGCACATGAATCTACAAGATGGCAACCGAAGAAATGATATTCTATATGAAATACAGAGCTAAATGCCTACGTCTGCATGTTTTGGGTATTTTTAATTACAATGCTAGGTGATATGATGTAATGTTGTTATATTCAAAATGATGCTAAGATGATTGTTGTGATGAAGATGCAATTCTAAATGAAATGGTGTATGAAAATGCAACAACTAAAATGCTAAAACTAGAATTTCCATGATAACACTAATATGAACTAAATGCTAAATGCTAAACTAAAATGCTCTCAAAATTCTCTCAATTGCTATGATAATTCCTACAGCATAAGTTTGTGATCAAATCCCTTGTTTAAAAGTTGTAGAATAATCTCCTATTTATATATTTTTCTAAGCCTTGGATGAGGTAGCAAAGATGAATGGTTGAGATCATGATCCTAGGACATCAACGGTGGAGCACAAGGAATTTGGAGGAATTCATGGAGGTTGCTCCATTTAGAAGGGAAAATATTCCAAGTGTCAAAGAGCATCAATTAGAAAGAGGATCCATATGTCTCCAAGAAGGTTAGGAGGTTAGAGGAATATTTCTAATTTTAAAATTAGAAATAAAGGAAATCATGTGACATGTGATGATTTGGAGGATGAATTGGAGGAAGTTAGGAGATTATGGAGAAATGTGAAAAATTTGAATTAAAAATTTGAATTTAAATTAAGGGAAATAATCAAATAATAAATTATTTAAATTTGTGTATTTAATTAATTAAAGAGAGAAGATGATTTTTGAATACAAGAATAAAGAAGTGAACTATACAAATAAATTTATCAATTTATTTATATAAGTAGAAGAATTAAGATTCATTAATTAAATAACTAGTATTTGATTAATTGTGCTCCAGACCATTTTTATGTGTATACAGATGAAATGAGAATGGAAGCTCTTCAGCACACAAAAAAATCCATAAGCAAAGGAAAGAACGGCATGATAAGCACATTATGACCAAACAATTCAAGAAAGGAGATTGGGCACTACTATTTGATTCTAGATTCCAAGAGTTAAAAGGGAAATTTCATACAAAATGGTTCAAACCCTATGAAATTGTTCAAGTTTTTGAAAATGGAGTTGTTCAACTGGTACCAATAGATGGAGAAAGAAGTATTATGCTAGTTAATGGTCATCTTTTGAAGATATATCACAAATCTACATCAAGAGAGGAGTTTTTATCAGATTTGCGGCATAAAATTGAACATTTTTTGGTGGAATATATTTCTTCCATAGGAAAATGTACTTTTGAATAATCTTATGCAAAAAAGTATGAATAAAGAAGGTAGATTGACAACCGAAAATGGCAATTTACCTTTGAATAAAGGAGATAAATTGAAAACCAAAAATGGTGGTTTATCTCCCAAAAAAAAAGTATAATCTCTTTGTCGCTTGCAGGTACAAGTTTGAAAAGATTCAGATAGCTCACAATAGAACCAGAAAGATCTTGATCACTTTTGATCGAATCGGAAGTCAATTCTTTGATGAAGATTTGATTGGATGTTCAATACAATTTAGTTGTTGATGGCTCATGATCACTTCTTATTAGTTTTTCTTGATATTCGAAGAAGATCTTGGGAGGAAGGCTTGTGATAGCTCCAAAAAATTGATGATTAATTGGAATAGAGGAATTAATGTGCCATTTGAAGCTTTCAGCTTCATTGTTTTGCTAACTTGTTTGTTGCTTGTGTAGGTATAGGTTCATTTATTGCAGATTTTTATGGTTTGAGATAGCATGTGGATAAAAGTGGGCTCCCACAAGGGTTGAGACCAGCGTGCTACTTTCTTATGCTAAGAAGGAATTGAGCGAGAAGCATTTTTGTACCATCTTGGAAAATTTCAAAGAGTCTGATCATCATTGAAAATCATGGAGATTATCCTAGTTGATTCTCCCATCAAAGTACACTATCCGTCAACATTAAACATCATTTCACTTGAGGTAGGTTTTTATACAATGTGTTAGTTTTTGAAGTTGAGTGCATTAATTAATTTTCATAAATTTATTTAAAGGGGTCATATCATTATGTTTAAAAGTCGAATGTGATTACTTGTTTTTTATGAAGTAATAATCACAAAGTGATGGCTTTTAAAAACAAATTAGTCTATACGTCAACATCAATGAATGAACCATCACCACATATCGTCGACAGATTTCAAAACATTGGTTGATGGGGGGTTTCATGCATGCGAAGTACACTCTGAGAAAATTAAAAATTATGGTGAATTGAATGTATTTAATGTTTTTGTATAGAAACAATCATGATCCATCTCGTCATCATTTTTCAAGAAAAGAAACTTTTTTTCATCTCTGTAATATTTCCATTTCGCATATTTCCTAATATATTTCAGAATTTTTAAAAATTCTACGTCTGTGAAGATGGGTTATAAGAAAATGGTTGAACCCAAAGAAGCCATTATTGATAAAGAGACAAGAAGGTAATTATAGAGACCAAATTGGCTAGACCTCATGCTCAAATATGAATAATATAAATGGGATGTGATACAGGAGTTTATAAGGAATTTTCATATCAATTTTACAGTGGTGAGGGGTGAGACCATTGAAGTTTTCACAGTAGTTATCAGTGCTCTCTTTGGAATACCAACTGAGGGAGAGATTGTAAAGAGAGGCCAATATTACTTGAAGGGGCTGCTTGAAATGTTTCATGTAGACCCAGAACCAGTGCCTAAATTCTAGATTCACAAGGGGAAAAACAAAGGCATTGACTGAGGGACTCTCTAGGAACCTTGGACATCAATTGTTCATTGTTTGATGAAATATTTCACATGTGAGGGCCAATATGCTACAGTCCTAAGGCCAGCTCTTTGACTATTGATTCACATTCTCCATGATGAAGAAAAACTAGAGGTAAGGGTAAATTTACCCACATTTCTATTATCTCATATAAGTGGTATGGCTATGAGATGCAAAGAGAAAGAAAGTAGAATCACGCATCATGGTTCAATGCACTTAATTATTAAGCATCATTTCATTCAAAAAGATAATGGTGAGGAAAATGGAGGGAATTATTAATTTATATTGAGGGAGAAGGGTCTAGAAATTATAAAACCCCTATAAGCATAACAATAAAGGTAGAAAAGGAAAAGGGTTTGAATCAAATTAGGGTAAAACCTCTAAGGAGACCTAGGAAACAAGATTCTGAGGAAGTTGGACATTCTAGGAAAAGGAAACTGAAACAAATATAAATTTTCAAGGAATTAGATTCTGAAGAAGAATGCATTAAAAAGAAGAAAAAGGTTAAAAAGAGAATGAAACTAAAGAAAAGGGGACAAGTTGAGGAAATTGAAAAACTTGAGGAGAAGAAGAGATCAAAAAGAGGAAGGAAAAAAAAAATCAAACATCTCCTCTTGTTATTCAAGTTGAAGAATCAGACAGTGAAAAACTTGAAGAAGGGGAAAATAATCTCAATCTCCCACACATTATTCCCCAAAGTTGTTTTCATCCTCCCTTGTTAAGGAAACTTTTGTTCCAATCTCTACCTATCAGGAAGAAGGAATTGTTGAAGATGAAATTCTTAAACCATTATCACCACTTTTTGAACAAAATGTTGGAATTCAAGAATTCCATGTGTTTGAGGAAACCCTAATTCCTAATATTTCCTCTGACTTTCTAAACCAATCAAAATAATAATTAGAAGAAGTATTTGTTCATAGGGAAGGGAAGCAACCCAAAGAGTAACATGAAGAGCATGAGGGTAATGTGAATCTGAGGGAGGAGGAAGAAAAATAGATTCAATTTGCACTCAAGTTGTCTAAATTGGAAAAGGAAATAGAAGAGTATAGAATGTAGAACATAATACTGGAGAAGTTAAAACAAAAGGAAGAAGAAGTTGTTAAGTTTGAAACACAAGAAAAAGAGATGAAATCACAAATGCAACGACAAAAAAAATAGTTGTTAGCACAAACAGAGGAAATAAAGGAGACATTAGGGAGAGTAACTACGCAATGGGAATAAAAATATAGTGAGATTCGAAGATTGAATGAGGAAATGAAAGGAGGAAGCAAGCTGCTCCTGAAGAGGAAGAACCAGAAAGGACTATACCTTCATTTTTTAGACTACTCTATTTCCCTCCACCCAAGGAAAAGAAAAAGACTATAGAACTAGGATATCTTTCTCCTGTTACAATTAAGTACAAGAAACTTAACATACAACTTCAAAATAAGGTGGAAGAAATGACTAAAGAGAAGAGATTAACTAAAGCAGTAGATATAGCATTTGCACTTGTAGCAACAAGAAAACCTTCAACAATGTATGGTTTATTCTTAAGAGAATTATTTTTAAAATGGAAATTGAATCAACTAGTGCTAAAAAGACCTAATGATTTCTGGACAGATAATGAATTTCTCAAATCATATTTCAAAATTCATCCAAGCATTCAGAGCTATATGTGTGAGTTCTATCAACATTCCTTCCTCATGGGAGACATAGATGATTCACTTTTAGATATTTATGTTGGAGAACTTTAGATAAGGTCATTTGTATCTTTGTTGCATAATCAATTTGAATGGACAAAAAGAATGGGAGAGTACAGGGAATTAAAAAAGAGATATGGGTTACCAATGAGAAGAGAAATGCCCAGTGCAATTGATTATATAAAGAAATTCAGATCATTGGCAAGATTAAATTATATTAATCCTATTTAAGTTACTAATATATTAAAAATTATTGCATGTTATCAATATGTGGAAGGCACACTACCACCATTGGCTCATAATGCATGTAAGGAAAGGTTTAGTTATATTCTTGATCCATTTAAAATAATGGAACCAATCAGTCCAAATAACATCAAGTGGAGCTTTACAAGGATCAAACATGTTATCAATTTAATAGAGAAACAACAAGAAATGTGGATTGGTATGAGATTCCAACTTCCTATTATTATTATGCCAACTCCAAAGATGAATGCCCTAGAAATGATGCATGCTGAAATTTTGAAGTCATGGTATGACAAGCTAGAGCAGAATCAAGGTTTTGCCATCAAAAGCATATCAACAATAGAATACAGTGGAGATTTTTTTTACTATGCTTTGTGGATTGAGACTTTGAACAAAGACATCCCATATGTGAAAAATTAATAACCATGAGGAAATGGTTATGAACAAGAGGGGGAGAATCATGAGGCCTCATTGAGACCTCATATATTTTTTGAATTTCACACTTAATAATTTATTTTTTAGCTTTAAAAGTTATGGTATTACCTTTTATATGCTTCATTTATGGACTTAATTAGGCATTTGTACTTAGAATATGAATACTTTATATAAATTCTTATTTCCTTTTGAATGCATGATTTTGTGATATTAATATGTGAATGTTTCATGGATATGTTCCTAACTTATGACTGGCAGAAGTATTCATGAATCAAAAGTGATGCTAACCATTTTTTCATTCAAAATGAACTTGGTGGTTTGTTGTTTATGACTCAATGGCCTTGATCAACTTAGTTCTCGGTAAAATAACTATTATATCTTGCACACAATCTACCTCTATAGTTCCATTTGAAGTTAATTGAAGATAACCATGCAGATCCTCATGATTGTAATTCAAAGTGCTCCAAAAATATCTAATAATCTGGAGTTAGTTTAATTTCCCACATTTTTCTTGTTTTTTAAATAAAGAGAAGGATATATGTATCCACACTCAAAATTAATTAGACAATAGAAGGAGTAGATTGTATTAGTTTTCTATTTTCAGTCACTTTTCAATTTTCGGTTGAACAATTTGTACTTTTCCCTGCCTTAAGCCAATTTATTCAGTTCATCTTAATTCTTATTTTTAGTCAGATTACCATCATAGATGAATGTTAGAATAGATCTTCAGATTGGAAGTACATTACTGTAATCTTAAATAATTTCTATGTTGATAGAATAGAATCCTTTCTATTTAAGTTAGTTAGATTGATGATAGAATAAGTTCATTCATCACTGATAAGTAGTATGTTCTTAATATTAATGGATCATGCATAGAGAAAGACTTTTTACCTGATAGATTAGATCTATATGGAATGGAATATATTGCTTCTAAATTAGTTAGATTTCAATTTTTTTCTTAACTAGATTTTGAATTCAAGTTAAAATAGATTCTCATTTTTATGAAAATAGATTAAGTTTAGAATCCATTCCTAATGATCTGATCCAGCTTGAAGCACATCTTGTCTCTACCCTTAAACCCTAAAACCCTCTACCCTCTACCCTAAACCCTATACCCTATACCCTCAACCCTAAACCCTTAAACCCTAAAACCTTAAACCCTCTACCCACAACCTTTAATCCCTTTACCCTTAAACCCGCAACCCTCTACCCTCAACCCTAAACCCTAAAACCTATACCCTCAAACCCTAAACCCTCTACCCTCAACCCTAAACCCTTAAAACTTATACCCTCTACCATCAACCCTCATCCCTCAACCCTATACCCTCAACCCAATACCCTAAACCATCAACCCTATAGGTCCTCAACCCTATACCCTCAATTCTCAACCCTCTATATCTCTCTTGCTCCCTCCCTCTCTCTCTTAATTCTCTCCCTCCTACCCTGTATCCCTCTCTTAATTATCTCTCTCAGTCACTCACTCCCTCTATCTCTCTCCCCTCTACCCTTAACACTTAAATCATCTACCCTCTACCCTTAAACCCTCTACCCTCTACCCTAAACCCTCTACCCTCAACCCTAAACCCTCAACCCTAAACCCTTAAACCCTAAACCATTAAACCCTCTACCCTCTACCATCTACCCTCAACCCAAAACCTTAATCCCTCTACCCTCAACCCTAAACCCTAAAACCTATACCCTCAAACCCTAAACCCTCAACCCTCAACCATAAACCCTCAACCCTAAACCCTTAAACCCTATACCCTCTACCCTCAACCCACAACCCACAACCCACAACCCTGAATCCCTCTGCCCTTAAACCCTTAACCCTCTACCCTCAACCTTAAATCCTAAAACCTATACCCTCAAACCCTAAACCCTCTACCCTCTACCCTCAACCCTAAACCCTCTACCCTAAACCCTCAATGCTAAACCCTTAAACTTTCTACCCTCTACCCTCTACCCTAATCCCTCAAACCTATACCCTTACCCAATAGCTTAAACCATCAACCCTATAGGTCCTCAACCCTATACCCTCACCCTCTACCTTGTAAATTGGATCCTCAACCCTCATATATATTTTTCCCTCCCTCCTCTTCTCTCCTTCTATCTATCTCATTCATCTCTCCATCTTTCCCTCCCTCCATACCTCCATCTCTACCCTAATCCCTCAACCGTATACCCTCAACCCTTAAACCATTAAACACTCAACCCTAAACTCTCAACCCTCAACCCTTAACCCTCAACCCTGAACCCTCAACCCTCAACCCTCAAACCCTAATCCCTCAACCCCTATACCCTCTACCCTATACATTGGACCCTCAACCCTAATCCCCCAACCCTATACCCTCAATCCTCTACCCTCAACCTTAAACCCTCAAACATCAACCCTTAAACCCTCTACCCTATACAGTAAACCCTTGACCCTCAATTCTCAACCCTTAATCCATCAATCCTCAACCCTCGAACCCTAAACCCTCAACCCTGATACCCTCTACCCTATACATTATACCCTTAGCCCTAATACTTCAACCATATGTACCCTCAACCATAATCCCTCAACCCTATACCCTCAACCCAATACCCTAATCCCTCAACCCTATAGGTCATCAACCCTATACCCTCAATTCTCAACCCTCTACCCTATAAATTGGATCCTCAACCCTCATATATATTTGTCCCCCCCTCCTCTTCTCTCCTTCTCTCTATCTCACTTCTCCCTCCATCTCTCTATCCACCCATACCTCCCTCTCTACCCTAATCCCTCAACCCTAAAACCTCGACCCTTAAACCCATAAACACTCAACCCTAAACCATAAACCCTTAAATTATCTACCCTCTACACCCTCAACCCTAATCCCTCAACCCTTAAACCTAATAAAACTCTCTAACCTAATCCCTAAAACCTCAACGCTTAAACCCTCAACCCTCTACCATATACCCTCAACACTCAACCCTTCAACCCTAATCCCTTAACCCCTATACCCTCTACCCTATACATTGGACCCTCAACCCTAATACCTCAACCCTATACCCTTGATCCTCTACCCTCAACTTTAAACCCCCAACCCTCAACCCTCAACCCTTAAACCCTCTACCCTCTACTCTCTACCTATACATTAAATCCTCAACTCTCAATTATTAGCCCTCAACCCTTAATCCCTTTACCCTCAACCCCTATACCCTCTATCCTTTACATTGGACCCTCAACCTAATCCTTCAACCATATACCCTCAAACCTATACCCTAAACCCTCTACCCTCAACCCTAAACCCTCAACCCTAAACCATTTAACCCTAAACCCTTAAACCTTCTATCCTCTACCCTCAACCCAATACCCTCTACCCTCAACCCTAATCCCTCAACCCTTAAACCCTAATACCTTAAACCATAAACCCTATAGGTCCTTCACCCTAATCCCTCAACCCCTATCCCTTTCTCTCTTTATATACATTTCACCTCTCTCTCCCTCCCTCTCTCTTGTCCTCTCTAATTTTCTCTATCTACCCTCTCCCTCTTTCTATGTACCTCTCACTCAATCAATCACTACCACCCCCTCTCACTCCCTCTATCTATCTCTCTCTATTTCTCTCCCACTGCCTCTCCATCACTCCCTCTCTCTCCCTCTCTCTCAAGTGTCTCCCTCCCACACCCTCTCTCTCTCAAGTGTCTCCCTCTAGCACCCTACTTAGGTAACTCTCTCTCTCTCTCTCTCTCTCTCTCTCTCTCTCTCTCTCTCTCTCTCTCTCTCTCTCTCTCTCTCTCTCTCTCTCTCTCTCTCTCTCTCTCTCTCTCTCTCTCTCTCTCTCTCTCTCTCTCTCTCTCTCTCTCTCTCTCTCTCTCTCTCTCTCTCTCTCTCTCTCTCTCTCTCTCAATCATTGATAGTTAATTCAACTAAAAAAATTATCTTTATCTTTTATTTTGTGGAATTAGCTACTCATTGCACATTTTTTATCCATTTTCTAGGTTTTCATGGATCACTCATGTTGAAGGAGGATCGCCCATGATTACATCTAGTGGGTTCTATTACTTACATGGATTCTAATATCCTTTTATATATAAATATTTACTCTACAAGAATGTTTGTGAGTGTTCATTTAATTTAATATATACATTTTGAGGTCCTTTTTTGTAAAAAAAATTGACATTATTTGAATGGTTCATTCAAATAATCATCATTTTGGTCTTAAATTAAAAAAATATAAAAGATAAAATAGGATTTAAATACTCAATCCAAAGTCTTAGAAAAATGTTTTCTTTAAAAGGACTGAATTTAGTTCCTTAAGTGCTTTTAATTTTACACTAAGGTAAAAGGTTATGCTTAATTGCAAAAGAAAATAAAATAAAAAGTGAAGAAGGCCAAAAGGGAAATACAAGCATGTTATTGCATGAAGAGTGGGAGTTGAAGCTTTTGTTTGAACAGCAAGTTTCAAGGAAAGGTTAAGAAAAAATAAACTCTAGGTTGCAAAAGAGATTAGAGAATGGAATGTATTGTTTGGGCGCTAAAAAGGGAGGAAATATGGAAAAGCTTCACATTGAAGTGGAGTTAGGGTTTTATCTCAGTTTTTTATACCTTTTGCATGATTGTCATAGAGATGAATCAGGAATTCATGCAACAAAGAATTTCGATGAAGGTTTTCAACTCTAGTCAACGGTTCCAACAAAGAGCCAGTTTTCAATGCCTCATACCAACGTCATCTTCAATACATGTGCCTTATCAACATTATCTTTGAGGTCAATGCGCACATATAGACTCTTTATAATGGGCTAAATACATGTGAAAGGGGTTGTTTTTTCTCCAATATCTTTTACTTTAATCATGCAAATGCATGCATAGAAGGGTTGCTTATGAGAAGTTGTAAAATGTTTGCAAAATGGTGAACAGAGGTAGAAAAGATAGATAAAGGGTCTTCATTTTGAGTTAGTTTTGCTAAGAATCCATTGGAGATCTCACTTTCATTTTGAAATAAATAGAAACATTGTCCACATTAGGATTTATAAAAATCATGAAAGGATTTATTTCTTGTAAAAAAATTCCTATATTAAGATACACTAAAGACCCTAGTCGATGTTCTTGAAAACCCTTCAACAAAGTAAGACAACAAGAATCTATAAAAGAAAGAATAAGATGATAGTCAAATCCATAAGAATAATGGAAAATAACCATTATCAAAATGGAAATATATGAAGGAATTTAATTGTCAAAGAGGCAAAGATAAAACCATTTGGCATACATGTGGATGGGAGAAGAGAGGATTGTCACAATTGAGGGAAAAAGGCATTTTATATTTCAAATGGAGATATTCTACATATCAAGCATTATAATGTTGATTTGAATTCCAATGTCATGAGAAATATAGTTTCAAACATATTTTGTTATGGATGGATGGCAGCCTAGGACATTATGGGAATAGGGGCAGAGGTAAAAAATATAGCAGAAAACAAGAAATTGCATACAGTAGAAAATAAAACAAATTTAATGCATTTATAAACTGCTCATAACACACACAGAAAAACACAACAAAGGATAGACAATTGAAAATTCATATATTTATTTATCTGGATAAAACATAGTAGCTACGATGTCATGTCTTCTTTCATACAATTGTTCTGGTTTCTTGTTGCAGAGTTGCGTTGCTCTCTTTCAGCTTCTTTTTATGTACAAAAATGACCACAAAAAAAATAATAAAACCCAAAACCAATGGAGGACAGCAAAGAGTAAATAAAATATTAATTAATTTACTACCCACAAAGTGTGTGAGAGTAAATAGCAATTAATGCATAATCAAAATAAATCTCCTAAAATCTTCTCGAGAAAACATTCCTTAAAAGTTTTCATTAATGTTGATAAATAGGCTAAGTCGGAGAGGTAAGCACGAATAGCTAGGTGAGATTAGATGTATTTCTAATACTCCCCCTTAATCTCAACTAGCTGACATTCTACTCAAAACAATTTGGAGCATCCATCTTCAGTCTGAAAGGTTCCAGAGCATCTGCCTGTTGTCTTCTACCTTCTATCTAAAAGGTTTTGGAGCATCTTCCTTCTATCTGAAAGGTTTTGGAGCATCTTCCTTCTGTCTGGAAGATTTTGGATCATTTGCCTTCTGTCTGAAAGGTTTTGAAGCATCTGCCTTCTATCTTTTTCCTTCTATCTTTTGTCTTATGTCTGAAGAAAGTGTAACAATGGGTTGCTTCTTTGAAGCCCAAGAAATAACACCAGATCCAAAATGAAAGACATAACCAAAAGTAATTTTTCTATCATCTATGCTACTAGCACAATCATTGTCCATATATCCAATGAGTTTGAAGTCATCTACAACTGAATACAAAATTACATAGTTCTTAGTTCCACATACATACCTCAAAATCCTTTTCCAGCTTGCTAATGAGATTCTTTTGGAGACTCCATGAACCTTGAGCTAAGGCTCACACCATACATGATGCCAGGTCTTGTGGCAGTCAAGTACATGAGACTACCAACCAGCCTTTTGAACAATCTAGGATCAACCAATGAACCGTCATCATACTTGCTTAATTTTAGTCCTGTCACAACTGGAGTAGGAGCTGGTTTGCAATTTAGTGTATTAAATCTTTTCAATACATCATTTACATACTTTGACTAAGAAATAAAAATACCATCTGTTGATTACTTAACTTATATTCCCAGAAAATATTTCATGAGACCAAGATCAATCATCTCAAACTCTTTCATCATAGTTGCCTTGAAATAACTTATAGAAATGTCTCCCATAAATATCAAATCATCTACATAAAGACAAACTGTCAGCATTTTACCTTCTTCATCCATCTTGATATTTAAAGTAGGCTCACTATTGCACCTACTAAAACTATTTTTTATCAAGTAGGAATCAATCCAACTATACCATGCTCTAGGAGCTTGCTTGAGTCCATAGAGCGCCTTTTTCAACTTGTATACCTTTCCTTCTTGACCTGCAATTTCATATCCTTTAGACTACTCAACATAAACTTCTTCTTCAATTAAACCATTTAAAAATGAAGATTTTACATCCATTTGAATTATTCACCACTTATTTTAAGCTACAATGGCCAAAACACTTCTTACCGTATCCAATCAAGCTATTGGAGAAAAAATTTCATTGTAGTCAATACCATGTTGTCGAGTGAAACCTCTAGCAACCAACCTCGGCTTATGCTTCAGCACATTTCCATCCATGCCATACTTAGTTTTACAAATCCATTTTACGCTTATTACATCCTTTCCTTGAGGGTGATCCACCAACTCCCAAGTATTTTTCTTCTCAATAGCTTCAATTTCTTCATCCATAGCTTCAGCCCATGCTTCATCCTTAATTGCTTCATCAAAGAACATTGGATCAGCAACTTCTGAAAATAAAGCAAAAACAGAAAATGAATTTGATGTTTCAACACTAAAATCAGATTCATAGATATCTCTTAAACTCCTTGTTTTCTGCTGCAATAATCTTGCCAATGTAGGATCTGATGAGCTGCTTCTATCAGCTAAATTTGAAGGATTTCCAGATGATGTTATAGCTGGTGTTCTTTGTCGAGTTTGTTGTGGAAGAAAAATTCCGATTTCTTGAAATTATTGTTGTAGAAGAAGGTGTAGCTTGTGCTACAACTTGTGTTGCTTGTCTAGGAGTGGAAGGAGGTATTGTTTGAGGAATACCTTATTGTTCTATCACTTCATTAGTCATGTCATCATGTGGATCAGTTGCTTCTACACTTATTATTTTTTATACACTTCCATCCTATGCTTCATTCTCCACAAATTGTACATCTCTATTGATTATAACTTTTCTTGTAATTGGATTAAAAAACTTGTAATATTTTGTATCTTTTGAATACCCAACAAAAATACATTTCTCGGCTTTGTTGTCCAATTTTCTTCTCATCTCTTCACGCACATGAGCATATGCAATGCATCCAAAAAATTTGAAGTGAGCAACATTGTGCTTTCTACCACTCCAAGCCTCTTGAAGAATCACATTCCTTACACGTGTAGTTGGACATCTATTCAAAATATAAACAGCAGTTGCTATTGCTTCAGCCTAGTATTTGTTTGGCAAATGCTTTGATTTCAGCATACTTCTTTCCATATCCATGATGATTTGATTTCTTCTTTCAGCCACACCATTTTGTTGAGGTGTGTAACGGGCTGTAAATTATTTTTGAGTACCGTGTTTGCTGCAATAATTCAGAAAATCATTAGAACTATATTCACCGCCTCTATCAACTCTTAATATCTTGATGTGGTAACCACTTTTCTTCTCTACAAGAGTCTTAAACTGCTGAAAGACTCCAAATGCACCAGATTTATGCCTCAAGAAGTAGACCCATGTCTTTATTATATAATCATCAATAAAAGTTAGAAAATATGTGCATCCTCCAATGGAAGAAGTTTGCATTGGTCCACATATATTCGAGTGAACAATCCCAAGTGGTTTGCATGCTCTTTCCGATTTTCCAACAAGGAAGGTCTCTCTATGTTTTTTACCCAATATGCATGCTTCACATACTCTTTCTGGTTTCTTAATCAACGGCAATCCCTTAACCATATTCTTCCTATGCAACAAATTCAAACCTCCAAAGTCTAAATGACCAAATCTCAAATTCCATAACCAAGATTCATTCTTTACCACTGACTGAAAAGTTGTATGAACAGTTACATTATCTTTTTGTTCTTCTTTAGTTTCAATTTCAGCCTTTCCAGAGCTACCTTGTTCTATTCTGGAGCAACCATTTTTTTTTTGCAGCAACCTTTCGGAGCAATTTTGCAACTTTGTTCTTTTCCAGAGCAACTTTGAGAGGTGCCTTGAGAATTTTCAGTCTTAAATGCTGCTCCAGCTTGTGTATTTTCTACCATATGATAAGCTTCAGTTGTGTTTCTTTTGATGTCAGGTTTCAACCTCTATGCGAACATTCAAAAAAAAGGTCATTTGTACCTCTGCAATTAGTTGAGTACTAGTATATTTATCAATAATAACACATGTATTATTTTTCATATAGACTCTATATCCTTTTTGCACCAATTGACCAATACTCATCAAATTATGTTTCAGACCAGCAACATAAAAAACATCATGAATGAATTTTTGCTCCCCCTTTTTGGTTAGAATGCCAACAGTTCCTTTTCCCATAGCATTCACTTGATTATTGTTCCCAAGAGTGAAATTTAAAGTGAATGATTTTTCCACGCTAGAAAATAACTCCAAATTTCTAGACATGTGATTGCTACATCCAGAATCTAAATACCAAATATCATTTGGACTCTCTTGAAACATATTTCTTTAGCAATCTTTGCACTTGCAATAAACATAGAATTTTAAGGGGGATTTTGATTTTGTCTTCCTTGATCATGTTGTTTCTTCCTACATTCAAAATCATAATGACCATATTTCTTGCAATAATTACATTGAACATTTGACTTGTCTTGTCTTTGACTAGTTGAATGATTATGAGAGGATTCATTGATATGTCCTCTTCCACTTTGATTTGCGGGACTTCTACTACGTCCTCTAAATGAGTTTCTTCCTCTACCCCTAGGAGTGAATCTACCTCTACCTCATCCATGGATTATTGAAGCTTGAGATGAAAAGGCATTCTCAATGGAGTTATGTGATCTGTTCAGCCTATATTCATGATTTATCAAGGATGCATGCAATTCATCCATTGTCAATTGGGTTAAATCCTTAGTTTCCTCTATGGCAACAACTAAAGGATCAAACTTAGTAGGCAAAACCCTTAGAATTTTCTCAACTATTCTGATCTCTTCTAATATTTCCCCATGAGATTTTATCTAATTTACTAGCCCAACAACGTGAATAAAAAATAACTCCACAGACTCTTAATATTTCATACTTATGTTTTCAAATTCTCTTCTAAGTATCTGGAGTTTTGTAGATTTAGCTTTGTCCTTACCTTGATAAGTTTTTTGTAGTGTGTCCCATGCCTCCTTTGCTTGTGTTTATGTTGCAACTCTTGGCAATATGCTTTCATACATTGCTTGATGAATGTAGAAAAGGCTTTTCCATCCTTCTTTCTCCGCTCTTTCAAGAGATCTTTCTATGACTGAGTGAGAGCATTGTAAGTTTCTTGGTCTGGTGGTTCTACATAACCATTCTCAACAATTTCCCAAACATCCTGAGACCTAAACAAGGCTTTCATAGTCAATGAGCAATATTCATAATTTTTACCTGTGAAAATGGGGGTTTGTAAATTAGACAAAGAAGCACCAAAATTAGAGGTTGTGGAAGCCATTGATGGTTGTCAAACAAGAAATTAGTGCAGACCCAGAAAAGATAAACAAAGGGATTTGAACCAATGGCTCTGATACCAGATGTGGGAATAGGGGTAGAGGCACAGCAATAAAAAATAGAGTAGAAAACAAGAAATTGCATTCAGTAGAAAATAAAACAAATCTAAAGCATTTATAAATTGCTCATAACACACACAGAAAAACACAACAAAGGATAGATAATTGCAAATTCATATATTGATTTATCTAGATAAAACACACCAGCTATGATGTTGAGTCTTCTTTAATACACTTGTTTTGGTTTCTTGTTGCAGATTTGCGTTGCTCTCTTTCAACTTCTTTTTCATGTACAAAAATGACCACAAAAAAAACAATAAAACCCAAAACCAACGGAGGACAACAAGGAGTAAATAAAATATTAATTAATTTAATACCCACAAAGTGTGTGAGAGTAAATAGCAGTTAATGCATAATCAAAACAGATCTCCCAAAATCTTCTCTAGAAAATATTCCATAAAAGTTGTCATTAATGTTGATAAATAGGTTGAGCTGGAGAGGTAAGCACGAATAGCTAAGTGAGATTAGACATATTTCTAACAAACATTCCTAATGACGTATTCTTCACAGTCTTAGAGCATGACATTTTTTTTCACCAAATGTAGGCCAGCAAAGATTAAATCCTTGAATTTCTTGTGTTTTCAGGCCTTGGACAGTCCAGGGTATGTAATGCTTGTTAGTTCATGGTGATTGATGATCATAAATCATGAAGCTTTAAAACCTTAAGCATTGAGGTGGCAAATTTGAAGTGACAGTAAAGAGCCTAACAATTAACATACATACAAAAGTAAAGGAGTGTGAGTATCATATCAAGGAGTGGGTCATGAAGTAGTAGTGAATGAAGATTTTTGAATAATGGAATGTAGTCATAAGTAGAATGGAAATCTTCATGATGCAGCATAAATAGATGAGAGGTAGTAAATTGCTTGGATTTGCACTATCAAAGCTTAATGAATAGGTTGTAATTGGGGAGTTAGGCTTCATAATATATAGAACTCATTGTATGACAATGGTATTATCCTTCATTCTTCATGCATATTATAAGCTTTGATAATAAATCTACTTGAGTTGTTTTTGATAGGCTTCAAGTTTCAATAAGTTGATGCCAATATGTAGATACAGGAAATCATTGTATGAGGGAGCAGTAGCCATCATAAATTTTGGTAATATTGTTGTGTTCAAGGAGGTAACAATATACAAGGATCATGCAATGAAGAGTTTCAAATACTTCAAATTAAATGGACTACGCAATATGACAAAAGTGAGCAATTGACAAATGTGTGACAACAACTTCAAAGGACAGTGCTTATTGCAAAGAGAAAAGAATTTGAAGACAAGTAGCAACCCTTTAGGGAAAAATGAAAATCTAAATAATGCACTACTCTTCATTAATATTCTGATTAGATGATAGATCTTTGACCTTGAGAGGGGAAATACTAAAGAATTAAGGACATTGATAACCATGTGCATAATCCTTTTAAGGTTTTAAGGTGGCAATCCTAAATTCAAAGGGACAACTTGTGAAATAAAAGATAGACCTTTTACTTTGTAATGGAAATAGAAAGATAAGACAAATCAGTAGTTAAGGGTATTACAAACCACCAAGGTACAAACAAGATAGAAAGGATAGCTTATAAGAACACAAAAACATACTGCCTAGCTCAATCTTGTTTAGTCATGAAAGTCACTGTAGTGAAGGTGTCAAGTGATTATAAAAATTGCACCAAAGATATGAAATTTTTTGATGATCATAACCAATAGATGAAAAGAGGGATAAATCCTTGTGGTTGGGAAAAGGTATGGACAGTCTAAAGAATAGACATAGTTATAAATTGTTAAAAAGAGCACAGTTTTGAAGACATACATTCACCATTAAAGGGCAGTGCTATGATCAAAGGGTAATTTGACTATCATAATACCAAAGGGAAGATAGTGAAAGGTTTTTCAAGATGATGGCACCAATATGACTCTCAGAATACACATGAAAATGATCTTGCAATCATAAAATGAAGGTGACTATGGAAAATCCTATTAGGCTAAAAAGCTAAAAAGGAAGTACAAGTTCAAAGTATGCAACAGTGTCTTCAATGAAAATGGACAATCATGAGGGAGGTTGGTATAGAAAATAGAGTCCTCAACAATACCATTGTTTCTCATACAAAAGAGGACATTGTCATTAAGAAAAAACCTTTAAAGGACTGTGATCACTATCATGGCCTTTAAGGGAAGAAAACATGACACATGACACTTTTACCATAGGATAAGTGACTGATAAAGAGAGCAACCATGTCTTCTATATGACAAAGCTTGTATAAGCAACCTACAAGTCTTTTAGGGGCAGTCATGTGGTGATTACATATAAAGGGCAGTATGATTTTAAGATGACAGTCATCACTATCTAAGAGAAAAATGACATTTCTCAAATGTTGAAGACAACTCTCTTTTAGGTTGGTTGTCATGTAGTTCACGACTATATGTGACAATCAAATCTTTATGACTACAAGTCCTTGCTTTCACCTAATAATTAAAATAAAGTCTTATTGACTTTTGACTATGTTTTGTGATGTAACCAATAAAGAATAAAGTTTCCAAATAAATGAAGGTTGCAAATGTAAAGGAAACAATCATATATTAATGAACAAGGGACAAATTTTGGTGAGGTGTAATGGACTATATCAATTCATTAGAAAAGGGATTCTCATTAATAAGGTTTCAACTAGAGATGAAACAAGCACATCATCATGCATATTCTTTCATAAAGAATGCTCTGTTACCATGCACTATGAAGCAATTTTGGCCAATTTTAGAAGCATTAATGGATGAGATTGGAATTAGGTAGAGTTATAGCCTAAAATCAGGCAAATTGATGTAGTTTGGAGCCCTTAATTTAAGGATTTTTTGCCTTATGCGCCCAAAATTTGGATAACTTCATTCACATCCAGTTTGGGGATAGTTAGAGGCCTAAAATGAATGAGTTTTGATAGTTCCAATTGAGTTCAAGACCCCACATGGGTGTATAAACAATTGAGGAAACATTTCGACCTACAAATAGCCTATCTGGAGTAGTTCTAAACACATTTTTGAAGGTTTTTCTCTTGTGCACGACCAACAATGATTCATCATGCCAAATTGGAGGAGAATTCAAGGAAGGAAGATAGTCATTTCATCTTCAGTATTCTCCTTCATTCATAAGAAATCTCATTTTGGTATATCTTCTTTTATTCTTCTTTTCTGAAGTTTGTTCTTTCTTTCTACTTGCAAACACAACAAAGCAAAAGCATTGTAACTCAAAATATTTATAGTTTAGAAGCATTTTTTGTAGTTGTAACAGAAATTTTCCTTTCAAATTCAATAAAAGATAACAGTTATTTCGCAATAAATATTTTGTTACGAGCATAGAAAATGAATGATTTGATGTTTTTATTGTGTTTTACTTTTAAAACCCTTTAAAATCTGTCTCATTTATGAACTATGAAAGTAGAAGAAATCATGTTAGTATAGGTTATGAGTTGTGTTAAAATGTTTAAGTAGCTAAAGTTGTGTAACTCATTTTCCTTCTTTCATAAATTAAATACAAACCTTCTCATAAAACACATTTATTTCATGATCATCTTTGAGTTATGAACAAACAACTCTCTTTGTTTGAGTTTGATTGTGAGTTTAGAGAAGCTAGTAAAGTTTAAATTTTGGTGCATCACCTCCCTAGTAGCAGTAGAATTTCATTTCCAAAGTAGCCTTCTTACCTTTTTCCCAATCAGCTTTAGTAGTTTTTAGGAGTTTTCTTAAAGGGAACCAACCCATAATCTAGAGGTTCATCCTCATCTTAGGCAACCCACAATCTTGAGTGTTTTCCCATGTTGCACAACATTTTTGAGCTTAAATTCTTAGCATTAGGGGAACAATCCTTGTGGACAATAGTTTTGGCATGCCTAGTGGGACACTAAAACTCATTTTAGTGAGGAGATTCAAATATTTGCATTGTTGTTTTGGTATATGCAGTAGTGTTTTGACCTTTTGGAGGTTATAAATATATACCTAGTGAATCTTGTCTTTAATTTTGAGGTAGATCTAGGGAAATCGGCACATGTGAAAAGTGCAAACAAGAAGCTGTTTTATTTTTGAGTACTTGCATTTGTCACCACCAAGAAGAAAAATGAGGGTAGCAACAAGAAATCCTAGCCTAGCTAGATCACGTTCTACACCTCCAAAATATAGGCCTGCAAATCCTATTCCAATAGTTTCAGTACCAAATGTTCAAGTACTGACAATTCCTATGGCAATACAGTTTTCCTTTGCACCATTTAAAGGGGGCAGCCCACTAAGTATTGCTCAACACGATGATATTCCTATGGCAGCCCTTAAAATCTTACCTTCTTTCATAGGAGAATATTAGACTACCCCTATTGAGAATATCAAGGATGTAGCTACTTTATGCTCAATTCATAATATCACAACTAAGAATGTAGCAATTAGGCATTTGGTTGTATCATCAAAGGAAAATCCTTACAATGGTTCACGATTCTTCCAGTTAATTCAATAAAAACATGGGATGAATTGGGTGATGGTTTGCACAAGAAATTTGAAGACAATTCATATTACTTATCTCTAGTGGAGCAACTAAGTACCATCAAGAGAGCTCCACACAAGCACATGTCTAAATTTAACTACCATTTCTAGAAGATGTGGGATAGAATCCCACCAACAGTAAGGCCTTTAGCTCAACATGCATTTTTGTATTTCCTAAAATCCCTTAATAGTGATATATCTATAATGATTCAGTCTATGGGTGGAAATAGACTTCCTAATGCATATGGCATTGCCATTACAGAAGAAAACAACCTCATACAAGTTGGTAAAATAGCACCAAGGTCTCCAATGCCTATTTTTCCTAAGGTACAACCACCTATACCATTGCCATTACCCCCAATAGTTTATGTTCTTCTTGTTCCAACATTGAATTACAAGATTTCATCCCTAGAGAAGGGTGTTTCAGCCCAACCTCAAGAGCTTCAAGAGATTAGAAGTCTACTAAAAAATATTGGTAATGACTTGGTGAATGTCAAGAATTAGATAGTCCAAAATATTAGACCATATCAAGTGCCATATCAACCTAATAGGTCACCTTATCAAGGTGATTCTTAGGTTCAAAGAAGGAATTACAATACTAGACCTTATCAACCCTATAATCCCAATATTTCTAGCTCTTCTAGAGAGCTCATGCATGTGCAAAACAATATGGCACAAGATTATGAATGGTGTTTTCCATGTAACCAACCGCATAATCAAAACACCTATTTCAATGGAATATTGAATCAGGTTCTTATGGTACAAAATAATATTGTTGTCCCACAAGATGTGATAAAAGAGACTTTTGGACACTAGGGTTCTCAAAATGTACAAGATGCCCCTAATGCTGCTTTGATGAATTGGAAAGGTAATGATTTTTGTGCACTGAATCAATCACAAGGAAAAAATTAGTCATATACCTCCATAGAATCCAATACAATGTCAAAGAAAAGAGCTTTTGGCATCGGGCAACAGGCTAATAAAGGCCAACAACAATTTGATAAGGGCATAAATCAAATTTCTACAAGTCAACAAGGCCAAGTTGGGCCTTCAACCTTTGATAATTTTAAGATTTTCCCAAGGGGTCAAGTGGTGGAAAGTAAGGAGCAGAAAAAAATCCAATCACAACCTCTACAAGCACAAACTGATGTTCTTTCCAAATGATAGAAAAGATTTAGTGTTGTTTCATTTAATATTATGAATCATATGAAGAAAGCTACTGTTAGTTTGTTAATGATAGATTATTTGTATATCCCTAGACAAAAACACTTATTGAAAGATGCCTTGGCTAAGATCTTGTTGTCAAATGAGCCTCCTAAAGAGCAGCCCAAAGTTGTGAGCTTGCAAAGTTGTGCTTGCAAAGTTGAGCTTGTAAACAACCCCGATACAAAGAATGAACACCCAACTCAAGAGGTTAAACCACCCCATTTTATGTTAGTTTGATTATTGTCCCACACGTAGTTCATAATTACATGATTGACTCAGGACCAAGTAGCTTCGTAATGCCTAAACAACTAATAGGTAAGTTGGGGTTAACATATGATCCTATTTCAAAGTAGGTGATTCAGTTGGATGGGACATCAATAAACTAAGTTGGGGTGATTAAAAATATAGCTCTTACCTTACATGCTTTTCCAAATTTTTCAATCTGATAAGATATCTATGTCATAGACCTACCACCTTTCTTTTCCATATGCCTTTCTAGGGATTTCATTGCAAAGTTAGGAGGACAACTATCTTCTGATTGGTCACATATTTTTTTTTAGGACAAGATATGGCACTAAGGTGACCATAAAATTAAAACTTCTTGCAAAGGATTGCATAGAGCCATATGTTTCTAATGCCATAAATGAAAATCTTTCCATTCATGAACAAGAAGATCAATCCATAATCCAATATCCCAACACTCCCATAGAAGGCATACCTAATCTAAATTTAGATGAATGGGCAGCCAAAAATCATGAAGTTGATCCTTTCAAGCATATGGATGAAGTAGGAGTTGGGATTTATATGATTCATGAACAAGATGTAGTTGTCCCTAACCTAGTAAAAGAGGAAGAACAATAATATGAATAGTAATCTAATCAACTTTGGAGACTTTATTTTGATGGCGTGAGGAGCAGAGTTAGAGCTGGTGGAGGTGCTATATTTAACTCTCCTAATAGTGAGAGATATTATTCAGCTATAGCATTTCCTTTCATCTATTCTAACAAAATAGCAGAATATGAAGCACTCATCCATGGCTTAGAATGGGCAAGAGAGAAATGTATTAAGTGTTTACAGGTATTTGGGGATATAGAATTGATAGAAAATCAGGTGATAAATCTCAATATTACTAAAAATGATTTGCTTAATTTGTATAAACATAGATTTTGGGATCTTATTGAATATTTTTATGCCTTCAACTTGCTTTCCATTCCAAGAAATTAGAATGAAGAAGTTGATAGGTTGGTTGTCATAGGTTCACAATTTGATATTCCAAATGAGCTAAAACAAATTGAAGTACAATAGTATGTAAAGGTGGTTGTAAGGCCATCGATTCCAAATAACAACACCATTTGGTAGGTATTTGAAAGTGATGAACAAATTTTAAATTTTCTAATTGAAGAAGCTAAATTTGTAGCTAAGAATCAACAAAAATGGCAGCAGCAGTATGAGAATCATATTCTTCAACTGAAGTCAAATAAGTTACCAAAAGGTTTGCTAACTTTGGAATCCCTCTTTAACACTAATGATCAAGTGAGGAAAGACAAAACCGGCATGTCAATCAAAGAAGAGAATTATGAACCCAATGAGATCTTCAAAGATAATCTCCTTATGCTTGGTGAGGTATGCATGAAGGAAGAAAAAGCATGCTTTTATTTTACTTTTCTAGGAATTTAATGATGTATTTTCTAGGGAATATGGAGATTTGAAAGGCTTTAATCCTAAATTGGTTTAACACACTATTGAGTTGGAACCCAATGCAAAGCCAGTGAGACAAAAGAAAATGAATTTGAATCCAAAGCTAGAACACCTCATGAAAATAGATCTATACAAGTTGATCCAAGGTAGTATCATCTTTCCTATTAATCATACATATTGGGTTTCAAATTCAATACCTATTAGGAAAAAGAATGGTGAGATCAAGTTATGTGTTGATTTTAGAGATCTAAATAGAGCTTCCCTGAAATATTGTTATCCACTACCCTCAATGGAACAAATTTTTCAAGTTGTAGCGATATCTTATAGATTTTCAATTTTAGATGGTTATTCAGGGTACAATCACATTTTGGTAAAAGAAGAGGATCAATTCAAAACTGCTTTTACCACCAAATGGGCAATCATGGCATATAGAAAGATGCCCTTTGGGTTGTCCAATTTAGGGGAAACGTTCCAAAGAGCTATGGACATGGCTTTCCAAGGTCTCATGAACAATTTTGTACTTGTTTACAAGCGATGACATAACTATGTTTTCAAAAAATGCTAATGAACCTTTTGATCACTAAAGGAAAATATTTGAGAGATGTAGGGAATATGGTTTTTCGCTCAATCCTAAGAAGAGCATCTTCATTGTCCATGAAGGTAGATTGTTGGGTCACATAGTCTCAAAGAAAGGTATCACCATAGATCTTGAAAGAGTAAAAGAAATTTTAGCCTTACCTTTACCTGCTCATTAGAAGGGTCTAAAAAAATTCTTAGGAAGAATAAATTTATTTAGAAGGTTTATACCTAACATTGCAGCCCTCTTGAAGCCTATAACAGCTATGTTGAAGCAATATGTGAGTTTCATCTAGTCAAGAGAAGCCAAGAGGTTTTTTTAAGATATGAAAGAAGCTATTATAGTTCCACCAACTCTTGTAAACCCAAATTTTGCTAATGATTTCATACTATATGCTTTTAGGAGCATTGATACCATCTCAGCTATGTTGGTGCAGAAAAATGAAGATGGGATAGATCCGCCAATAGCCTTCTTTAGCCAAGGTTTGGAAGGTTGTGAGGAAATATATAACTTTTTGGAAAAACATGCTTTATTTGTCATAAGAAGCCTTAAGAAATTCAGGTATTTTGTTTCAAATAATAAGATTCATCTTATGGTCTCTAATCCAAGCATTAAAGATTTTTTTCTTAGTGATGATCTAAATGACAAGAGGGTCGGTTGGATAACAAAAGTCATGGAATATGACATAGACATCAAAGTAAAAAAATTGGTAAGTAAATGGATTATGTGAGCAGCTAGATGGTAAGGTTGAGGACAATGAACAAATCAAAGAAGTTTTTCTTGTGTTAGATAATGAAGATCAAGTTGTTGTCCCAACTCCTCCTACAAGTTGGATTCAAGAAATGATGAATTACCTCCAAATTGGTGAGTGTCCACAAGGCCTAAACAATGCAAAATGAAGGTATTTTAGAATTCAATCCATTTCTTATGTCATTTTGGATGGAAACTTTTATAGGAGGTACTTTCATGGAGTTTTATTCAGATCCATAAAATCTAATCAGATTAACAAGGTGTTGGAAGAATTCCATAATGGTGTTGGATATTGTGGTTGTATTGTTGATATGTGGTTTTCATTGATGTCAACATTATTAGCATTAATTTCTTTAAGACTATATATGTCGAGGATATTGAGAAAATTGTAATAAAATAAGTTACAAGTTGTCAGTGAAGTAGTGAAGTTTAGTACGATGGAAATTTTAGTATGTTGATGATCAAAAGTTGTAGATTAAAGGGTTTTTTGTTGAGCCTATCTAGTTTATTCTTCAAAAATTTCATAGGTATGCATGAAGATTTGAGCAAGTTATGACTTTATGTGTTCCTACAATTATTATGTTACTATAGCTAGTGTTCCTAGAAGAAGAGAATGCGATTCTAGTAATCTGATTTGTTGTGTATGCTCCTATGGTGCTTATTGATGTTTCTAGATCATGATCTATCTATGTTGCATGTCTACATTGATCGTTGTGCTCATGATCCAAGATTTTCTCTTGCGTGTTCATAGTTTTCATGTTCATGGCCGACAAGGTGATTGAAGCGTGTTGTGGTGGATCTTCAAGGAATAATGCTTGAAGGTGTTTTGTATTAAGGATGTGGAGTGTGTAAGTCCTATGTGCGAATAATTTTAGATCATTCGAAGGTAGAGTAGAGTGTGAAGAAGAGTGAAGAAGTGTCCATGTGCTTAACTGAAACTGTAATAAGGCATTAGCAGACGCTGCTTTCTCAATTCAAGTTCTTTAGATAGATTTAATCTGAATATTTCTATAAGATAGTGTGTCTTCCTTTGTATTTGAGCAGTGAGCTCTAGGCAGTGTGCCTGAATGCAAGTGCATTCCTCAAGTATTCTTCTTATACTTATATCATATTAGAAACTTATGGATTAACCTCCATCATGGTTTTTCTCCTAACAAAGTTTCCATGCAAAAATCTTGGTGTTATCTATGTTTCTAATGTGTTGTTGATTCATTATTTCATGCTTTAATCAGATCTGAGAATAAGGGTTAGTAAGTTTAATAAGTTTGAAATTTTGTGACAACTGATTCAGCCCCCCTCTCAGTTGTCTGCCCTTGTGTTGCCAACAAATGGAGCAGCTAGAGACCATTTTGCACCAAGAACTACAGCTCTTAAATTTATGAGAGCTAGTTACTATTGGCCCAATTTGTACAAAGATGCTTATGCATGGGTAAGAAAATGTAAACAATGTGCCATATTTTCCGGAAAATAGAAATTAGCAACTTCACCTTTGCATCCAATTTAAGTATAGCATCCATTCATGAAGTGGATTCTTGATTTCATTGGACCCATAAATCCACCTTCTATTTTAGGGCACAAGTGGATTTTGACAGCCACTGACTACTTCATCAAATGGACAGAGGTTGTACCATTGACGAAGGCAAACGAAAGTGCAGTCCTAAATTTCTATGAGGACATAGTAGCAAGGTTTGGTACCCCTGAATCCATCATCTCATATAATGCACTAGCTTTTTTAGGGATGAGAGTAACTGAATGGGTTGTTAAGAAAGATGTCCTCTTTAGCACTTCATCTAATTACTATCCACAAGGTAATGGACAAGCTAAGTCAACTAATAATAATTTGATTAGAATCATTAAAAGATCAATTGATTTCAATCAAAGAAGCTCGAATAACAAGTTGAAGCTAGCCTTATGGGCTAATAGAATTACACCCAAGAGGTCTATAGGTAATTCTCCATATGTTCTTATTTATGGAAAAGAATCTAGGCTTCCTATCTCAGTAGAGTTACCAACTCTAAGTTTGATCAAAGAGTTGTAAATGATGGAGGAATAACCAATGGAGTTAAGGCTTGCTAAGTTGATGGAGTTAGGAGAAACAAGAATACAAACACTTCAAAAGCTATAGATTCATCAAGAACTCATGAAAAATACATTTTACTGGAAGGCGGTCCCAAGAACTTTCAATGAAGTAGACCCTGTTCTTAAATGGGATGAGCTGAAATGTAGGGCCAAAAAACACACCAAATTTGATTCTTTGTGGAGTGTTCCTTTCATGATCACAAAATGCAAGCCACACAATGACTTTTAGCTGTTAAATCTTGAAGGAGAGGAGCTGCCAATCCCAATCAATGGGATTCATCTCAAGCTCTGTTATTGAGGTGGTATTTTACAATTGTATATAATAGGATAGTTTTCCCTTTCAAATAAAAGTTGATGCACATTTTCTTTTAGTTTTCCCCTTCCGTAACTGCTGGTGCACATGTTTTAGCTTAGTTGGTAGGTGGTTGCTTCAGTTTAAAGTTTCTAACAACTATGTCAAAGTCTAATCTAAGTTTTCTTTTCAAGCCTATTTGACTCTTATACCCAATTGATGCAAAGGCTACTGGTCAAATATTTTTTAGCAAGAAAAACACCCCTGAGGTCAACAAGAATGTAGTCCTTTTTTGTAAAAAACTTGACATTATTTGAATGATTTGTTCAAATAATCATCGTTTTAGTCTTAATTTTTTTTTTTAAAAAGATAAAATAGGATTTAAATACTCTATCAAAAGTCTTAAAAAAAAAGTTTTCTTTAAAAGGACTGAATTTAGTTCCTTAAGTGCTTTTACTTTTACACTAAGGTTAAAGGTTATGCTCAATTGCAAAAGGAAAAAAAAAAAGTGAAGAAGGCCAAAAGGGAAACAAAATCATGTTATTGCATGAAGAGTGGGAATTTAAGCTTTTGTTTGCAAACCAAGTTTCAAGGAAAGGTTAATAAAAAATATGTTAGAAACCAAGATCAGACATGCAAACCAAAAGGCCTTCCACAAAAGAGAAAAACAATAAAAAGAAAGAGCTTTGCATGAAGATGTGCAAATTGATATATTCATAATTAAGATAGTACAAGAGATTATTTGATTTATAAAATAAATGTATGCAACCCTAATGTTGACCTAAAAACATCTCAACTAAATAAAGCTTACTTATTAATTAAGTAAACTAATTATTACCTAAGAAAAACCTAGGTAAACTTAATAAAGTGTAATTAGATATTTAATTACACCAACACCCTCCCTTAAGTGCAACTTAGGGAGACTAAAAAAGCATGCACCTAAAATTAATATGAATGCAAGAAATCATGAATGGGTCCCGACGATAAGGCCTGATCAGGTACCCATGTACAAATGCAATGAAAGAGTAAGAGAAAGAGGAGACAACCCAGTGGGACAAACCCCCCCCCTCAATGAGATGACTTGCTACAAAGAAGCACTAGAATAAAATTGTGGAGTAACATTGGAACCTGAATCCAAAAAGCAAGGAAAGATATTTATGTTTACAAGAAACCATATCAGAATCATAATAATACAACAACATACCTGATGCCATGGAACACTCGAAAACTCCAAATGGGAACAACCCTAGAATCTATGAAGCAACAGTAGATAAAATGAATGATGTGATACTAAAATGAAGTGCAAAGATGCAAGTTACACCCTCCCAACTGCCAAAATATCCAAGTAATCTCCAAAACACCCATCGGGCCAAATTTGGAATAATGATAAACCTAGGACAAATACAAAAAAAATTACATGGACAACAACATAAAACTCCTCAATACCTTTCCAACACCGCAAAGATAGCGAAAATCGGAGATCGTGGCAAAACGTTATGAGCTCGGAAGCGATAAATGAACATCTAACTTAAAACAGCAATAAATTCAGTAAAACAGAACAAGATTGAAAAATAAATTGCACCACTACAAAGTGCTCAGAACCAGCTTTCCGGTGATATCTCATTTTCCCAATTTCGATACCATATACCCAAGTTATGCCAAAAAGAAAAAAACTGCTCCTTGAAGGCAAATCAGGACTAGGAGGGGGCAAACAAGGTTGTACGGTCATTGAAGTCATGCTGATGTCAGCACTTCAAGGCAAAAAAATTGATGGTCATTTGGTTGTCGCCGCAAAAAATTGGCCACCATACAAAAAATTTGACGGACGTCGGCATTGCCCTCGGTTCTACATATGACTGTTGCAAAGGTTAGATTTGGTCAACACTCGGGCTTAGAACTCCCAATCCCCCATAGGACCAAAGGCACTGGAGAAGAAGCCCGCAGGGGCTGCATACTGGTCGGCTGAGTAGCGGAGGTGGAGACTGGTGGCGGTGGTGGACCGGCAGTCGCCTGGAGGTTGCCCAGTGGCCATCGGGTGGTCGCCCAATGGCAGGCGAATTTGAACTGGAGGCATAGGTTTGCCTTCAAAAAAATATTTTTTTTTGAAATCCACACCTCAGAAAGCGTGATGGGGAGGTCGTACGGCCACCCGACAGAAAATTTTTTGCCTCAAAAATCAACATCTCCAAAATCGATGATTTGACAAGCATTTCTAGGGTTTTGGGGTGTTGTGAATGTGATGGAGGTGTTTGTTTTGCTCCAAGATGCTCTGAAAAATAGGCTACCCCCAGAGCCTCCCAAAAATCACCGAACTTGAAACCCTCACAAATCTAGCAAACGATGACCAAAATCTGCAAAATAAAAGTCAATCCTAAATTTTTCCAGCGCTTTGAATCCAATGGTGAAGCCCAATCTAATCCAAAATGCCACATAGATGAACTCAAGGCATGATACCCTCGAGGAACCCTGAACAAACTCTACAATGATTTTCTCCAAAATTTGAGAAGGGGTTGCATGTCAAGGCTCTGATACCATGTTAGAAACCAAGATCAGACATGCAAACCAAAAGGCCTTCCAGAGAAGAGAAAAACAATAAAAATCAAGAGCTTTGCATGAAGATTTGCAAATTGATATATTCATAATTAAGATATTACAAGAGATGATTTGCTTTATAAAAGAAATGTATGCAACCCTAATGTTGACCTAAAAACAACTCAACTAAATAAAGCTTACTTATTAATTAATTAAAACTAATTATTACTTAAGCAAAACCTAAGTAAACTTAATAAAGTGTAATTAGATATTTAATTACACCAACACTCTACATTGCAAAAGAGAAATGAGAATAGAATGTAATGTTTGGGCACTAGAAAGGCAGGAAATCTAGAAAATCTTCACATTGAAATTGAGTTAGGGTTTTATCTTTGTTTGTAACATAGAATAAAATTTGGAATGATCTGCAACTAGAATAGACGATGTTAATCCTAATCTAAATCAATATTAATCTAAATCAAACAACAAAGAATGAAACAAGTAAACATAATTAAACTAAACAAATCAATTGGAAAGCTCTCACTGAATATGCATTCACTCCTTCGAATTATCTCGATTCCTCTTCTCCATTTTGTTGTTTCAGTATTGATACAAGCATAACCTTGTTGAATGTCTAAGAAAAATATCGAAGATAAGTTTCTTCTCAAAATTGTATGATTTCAGGAGGAGGAATAATGATAACGATAGGCCATTTTATAGATTTTGGGTTTTTGAACGATCGGCTCAGATTCAAAGAGAGATAGACGGATGAGATTGATGAATGTCATGCGATGTGAGTTCTATGTCAAATAGAATGTGAGTTAGAATAGACTATAGGATAAAGATTAAGTTAGAATGATAACTTAATCTTGTGTTAAGATTGTTTGAAAATAGGAAGAACAAGAGTTCCAGATCTTAATCTTCAGTTAAGAGTCTTCGAAAATAGAAGAAATAGACTTTGAATGTCAAAGAAAAAGTTAGAACTCGAAGATGAAGATTTTGAATGCATAAAAGAATTAATTAATTAATTAAAGATATTTAATTAAAAGACGCACTCATGCACATGAGTTAGAACTAGTTAACTGACTAGTGGTGACAGAGATTCCTCTCGTGAAAACGGTTAGATACCGAACCCGGAGATAATTGGCAGACTTAAAATAGATTTGGAGTCAGAAGGTGAGTGAATGACTTAGATAACTGAATGATAGATGAATGTGACATAAATAATTAATAAATGAGTTAAACGTTAATTTAATTCAACACTCGAAAAGGAAAGATTTAATTAAATAAATAAAAATAATTTATTTAATTTGATTGTTGAAAAGGTGGAATTGAATAATTAAACAATAAATTTTTAATTATAGTTGAAATATGAAAAAGGGGGTAATTAAATAATAAATTATTTAATTAAGAAGGAAGAATTAATTAGTTAGTGACATAATTAAATAAATATGATTTATTTAATTAATCAAGTTGAATAAAGGTCATTTAGGAATTAATGAATTAGTGAATTAATAAAAAGGGGTATTTAATTAAAAGAGGAAATATGTGTTAGAAAGGGTAATTAAATAATTAACATTATTTAATCATGACCATGGATAATATAAAATTATGTTGAATGTGTACTCGCAGGCCTAGACCAATTTTCAGTGTCTACATTGTTTTTTATACCTTTTACATGATTGTTGTAGAGATGAAGTTGGAGATGAAGTAGGATTGCATGTAATAGAGAATTTTGATGAAGGTTTTGAACTCCAATTAACAGTTCTAGCAAAGAGACAGTTTTCAATGCCTCGTACTAATGTCATCTTCAAGACCCGTACCTTATCAACATTATCTTCTAGGTCAGTGCTCGCATATAGACTCTTTATAATGGGCTAAATGCATGTGAAAGGGGTTGTTTTCTCTCTAAGATATTTTACTTTAATCACGCAAATGCATACATAGAAGGGTTGCTTATGAGAAGTTGTAAAATGTTTGCAAAATGGTGAACAAAGGTAGAAAATATAGATAAACAGACTTCATTTTGAGTTATTTTTGCTAAGAATCCATTGGAGATCTCACTTTGGTTTTGAAATAAATAGAAAGGTTTTCCACATAAGGATTTACAAAAATCATGAAGGGATTTTTTTCTTGTAAAAAAATTCTTATATTAAGATACAATAAATACCCTAGTCGGTGTTCTTGAAAACCTTTCAACAAAGTAGGACAAGAAGAATCTATAAAATAAATAATAAGAGGACAGTCAACTTCATAAGTAGAAGGGATAGTCGCCATTATCAAAAGGGAAATATATAGAGGAATTTCATTTTCAGAGAGGAAAAGATAAAACCATTTGACATACATATGGATGGGAGAAGAGAGGATTGTCATAATTGAAGGAAAAAGGCATTTTATGTTTCAAATGGAGATCTTCTACATATCAAGCATGATAATGTTGATTTGAATGCCAATGTCATGAGAAATATAGTTTCATACCTATTTTTTATGGATGGATGGTGCCCTAGGACAATCCCAATGAGGTATTCTTCACAGTCTTAGAGCATGACAATTTTGTTCACCAAATTTAGGCCAATGAACATTAAATCCTCAAATTTCTTGTGTTTTCAGACCTTGGAAAGTCTAGGGTATGTAATGCTTTTTATTTCATGGTGAGTGGTGATCATAATTCATGAAGATTTAAAACCTTAGGTGTTGAGGTGAAAAATTTGAAGTGACAGTAAAGAACCTAAAAATTAACATACATACAAAAGTAAAGGAGTGTGAGCATCATATCAAGGAGTGGGGCATGATGTAGTAGTGAATGAAAATTTCTAAACAATGGACTGCAGTCATAAGTAGCATGGAAATCTACATGATGCAACATAAGTATATGAGAGGTAGTAAATTTATTGGAGTTGCATTATCAAAGCTTAATGATCAGGTTGTGGTTGGGGAGTTAGGCTTGATAATATGTAGAATTATGACAAAGGTAGTATCGTTAATTCTCCATGCATACTATAAGCTTTGAGAATAAATCTACCTAAGTTATTTTTGGTAGGCTTCAAGTTTCAATAAGTTGGTGCGAATATGCAAATACAAGAAATCACTATATGAAGGAGCAGTAGCCATTATGAATTTTGGGTGTATTGTTGTGTTCAAAGAGGTAATAGTGTACAAGGATCATGCAATGAATATTTTCAAAGACTTCAATGGAAATGGACTATGCAATATGACAAAAGTGAGTAGTTGAAAAATGTGTGACATTAGCTTTAAAGGACATTGTTTATTGCAAAGAGCATTTGGATTTGAAGATAAGTAGCAACCCTTTAGGGAAAAATTAAAATCCAAATAATACACTACTCTTCATGAAGATTTTGATTAGATGATAGATCTTTGACCATGAGAGGGGAAATACTAAAGGCTAAAGGAAAATGATAACCATGTGCATAATCCTTCTACGATTTTAAGGTGGCAGTCCTAAATTCAAAGGGACAACTTGTGAAATAAAAGATAGTCCTTTTACTTTACAATGGCAATAGAAAGATAAGGCAAATCAATAGGTAAGGGTTTTATAAACCACCAACGTACAACCAAGATAGAAAGGATATTTTACAAGCAAAAAAAAACATAATGCCTAGCTCGATCTTGTTTACTCATGAAAGTCACTACAGTGAAGGCATCAAGTGATTATAAAAATTGCACCAAAGATATGAAAGGTTTTGATGATCAGAACCAATGGATGAAAAGAGGGATAAATCCTTGTGGTTGGAAAAAGGTATGGATAGTCTAAATACTAAACACAATTAGAACATTCCAAAAAGAGCATAGTTTTGAAGACATGCATTCACCATTAAAGGGAATTGTTGTGATCAAAGTGTAATATGACTATCATAATACTAAAGGGAAGGGAGTGAAAGGTTTCTCAAGATGATGGTACCAATATGACTTTCAAAATACACATGACAATGATCTTGCAATCATAATAAGAAGTTGACTATGGACAATCCTATCAAGCTAAAAATCTAAAAAGGAAGTGCAAGTTTAAAGTATGCAACAGTGTCTTCAATGGAAATGGGTAGTCATGAGGGAGGTTGGTATAGAAAACAAATTCCTCAGCAATGCCATTATTTCTCATATAAAAGAGTACATTGTAATTAAGTAAAAACATTTAAAGGGCAGTGATCACTATCATAGCCTTTAAGGGAAGACAACGGGATACTTGACACTTTTAACACAGAATAAGTGACTGATAAAGAGAACAACCATGTCTTCTATATGACAAAGCTTGTATGAGCAACCTACAAGTCTTTTAAGGGAAATCGTGTGGTGATTACATATAAAGGATAGTATGATTTTAAGATGATAGTCATCACTATCCAAGAGAAAAATTAAATTCCTCAAATTTTGAAGACAACTCTCTTTCAAGTTGGTTTTCATGTAGTCCATGGCTATATGTGACAATCAAATATTTATTGCTGCACCTCCTTGCTTTCACCTAATAACTAAAATAAAGTCTTGTTGAATTTTGACTATGTTTTGTGATGTAACCAATAAAGAATAGAGTTGCCAAATAAATCAAGGTTGCAAATGTAAAGGAAATAGACATATATTAAAGAATAGGGGACAGAGTTTGGTGAGGTATAATGGACTGCATCAATGCATTATTAAAGGGATTGTCGTTAATAAGGTTTCAACTAGAGATAAAAAAAGCACATCATCGTGCATATTCTTTCATAAAGAATGCTCAGTCACCATGAACTATGAAGTAGATTTGGAAAAATTTAGAAGTCTTAATGGATGATATTGGAATTAGGTGGAGTTAGAGCCTAAAATCAAATAAAATGATGCAGTTTGGACCCCTTAGTTTAAGGATATTTTGCCTTATTCGCCTAGAAGTTGGATAAATTCATTCACATATAGTTTGGGATAGTTAGGGGCCTAAAATGAAGGAGTTATAATAGTTCCAATTGAGTTCAAGACCCCACATGAGTGCAACACCAATTGAGGCAACATTTCAGTCTACAAATAGCCTATTTGGAGTAGTTCTAAACACTTTTTTGAAGGCTTTTCTCTTGTGCACGAACAACAATGATTCATCATGAAAAATTGGAGGAGATTTCAAGGAAGGAAGCCAATCAGTTCATCTTCATTCTTCTCCTTCAGTCACAAGCAAGCTCCTTTTGCTATATCTTCTTTTATTCTTCTTTTTTGAAGTTAGTTATTTCTTGTTGATTCCAAACACAACAAAGCAAAAGCATTGTAACTCAAAACATTTGTAGTTTAGAAGCATTTTTTCTAGTTGTAACAATAATTTTCCTTTCAAATTGAATAAAAGACAATAGTTCTTTCTCAATAAATCTTTTGTTATGCACATAAAAAATGAACAATTTGATGTTATTATTGTGTTTTCCTTTTAAAACCTTTAAAATCTATCTCATTTATGAATTATGAAAGCAAAAGAAATCATTTTAGTACAAGTTATGAGTTGTGTTAAAATGTTCAAGTAGCTGAAGTTGTGAATCTCATTTTCCCTCTTTAGTGTAGAAAATTATACGCTCTTGAAAGCGATGCAATTTCAAACTTAATTTTGAGCTATTTTGGCACCCTTGCATTAAATACCCTTTAAAATCATCATTAATAGGCCCCTAAGACCCATTATTTGGGATCTTGAGGCTTATTTCAGCTAAAAACTCGACAAAATCATCTAAAACATCAAAAATTCCAAAAACTCACCCCAAAAATCTAGGGTGGGACTCATTCGCCACCTTGGGTGAATGAGTCCCCCTAGGTGGGACCCATTCACCACCTTGGGTGACTTTTTCCCATTTGCGGATTTTTTAGGGTTTAAGTGGCAAAATCACATTTTTAATTTAAATTTTTGGTTGATGTCAACTTTTGAGATTTGAATAACAATAATGCCTATATAAGCAAGCTCCTAAGTCATTTTTTTCATCTAGGCAAGTATTTTTCAAGAGAAATTTCAAAATCCAACCATTCAAAATCTTCAATAATTCTTTCACAAGAGCATTCAAGTTTCAAAAGCAAGCACAGTTGAAGTATTGGGGCAGCATTAAACTGTTTTTATTGGTCTTCAAGCTCACTTACATTCAAGATTTAAAATTTTCAAGGGTTGATCATGGTTGTCTATGGTGAATCATGATGGATTCTAGGTTGGGGAGATATAACTAGCCATCAATCCAAGCCTAATGACTTGTTTCTTAAGTGATTCCATCCTCCATTATCACTCTACATTCAACCTAATGAAGATACAAGCTTCATTAGGGCTCATTTGAGTGATTAGAGATATCTCAAAGTGAGTCATCCATTGTCATATGTTATTCATACATCTCATTCTTGCACATTATAATAGGGTTACATTATGTTTCATATTTCCTAGTCTTAGACACACTTAAGGCTAGGGTTTATGTTTACATTTACATTCAAGTTTTATTATTTCTATCAAGGTTTAATAACCAAACTAGGGATTTGATTTGTCAAACACCCCATAAGAAAATCAAGTCTCTTTTTTTTTTGTAGGTCTTTTCGTAGATTCGGATCTAGAAATCAATTTGGGAGAAAAGGGTAGGTGTTGAAGTGCGGATCTAAACTTTGAATTCTTGAAAAAGTGGAACAAGACTGGTTCGCCAGAAGTGGTGAATGAGTCCCACTACAAGTGATTTTTTAGGATTTTTGCAGATTTAGGTATCATTTTCCCATAAACCTGTTCCTGTGCAGAAACCCATATCTGGGATCGATTCACCCATATTGATTAATAATTCCCAGTAGGTTAAAAAAAATAGCATTTTTGAGCTCATCTAAGCCTACTTCAGATTCTTAGGTGCACACAGTTCATCCTATAGTTTTTTATTCTTTTTTTTTTTTTGCATTTCTAGGTCATCTAGTTAAAGTTTGCATTGAATTAGAGTTAAGCATTTCATTGTCTTTACAAGTATTAACTTGGTGATGAGCCCCTTATAAGTTTGCAATCAACTCCTAGGATAGCCCTATTGCAAGATCTCTTTCTCCTTTGCATTGAGATCTCTAGGGTTTGTTCTTGAATGAGAGAGTGCAAATATTATTATTCTAGGTCCTAAGCCCTAGAAAGCAACAATTTTCAGCTTTCATTTTGGTGAACCTATATTTAGAACATCATAATTCTAATTTGGATTGTATAATCATCCTAGATCTTTCTTGCATTAACATTGCATTAGGGTTTGCATTAGTTAATTGGCATTCTAGGGTTTCTAATATTGCATTAGTGAAAGTTCATATAGCTTACAATTTTGCATCTCGTTTCATTGAAATTCATACAAAATTTTCATTTTCATTTAGGATTCAAATCATACGACATAAAAAAACATAAAAATCAATTGAAAATTTTGAAAAAATCCCCATTGGGACTCATTCGCCACCTTGGGAAAATCAATCCCAGTGTAGATTTTGCATTGTATTTTCCAGAATTTAAAACCCTATTTTTAGGCTTTTGTTTGATGTTAAAATCTTTCTATTTCAATTTGCATGGATTATGTTACATTACTTCATAATTCAATTAGATTATATTATATTTGGCATTCACTAGAAAATAAAAGCAAAAACACCTATAAATTGATAAGCTACATGGAGAGGGTATAGTTATTTGACTATGTCAAATCTCTTTTTCCAAGTTAACCTAACCCTCAAGCCTTTTATTAGTGATTAATTTGACATGTTAGATGAATCCCTTGAGGAATTCATCTCACAAGGTTCATCCACTAAATTTCTTCATGATAAACCAAAACCAAGAGAAGTTAACATGATTCAACCTCAACCTATCCTTTACCCACCTTCATACAAACCTCAACCTAAAAATAAGCTTGAATTTACTTTTTACCCACCTAAGAACAACTTTTTTCATCAATCAAATAATAATACCATTTCTCATACATACAACACTCAAAACAATCCGAAACCAAAAAAACCAACTCCAACAACCTTACCTTTGCCTAATCCCATTTTGCCTAGTGCTCCTCATCTAACTTTGCATAGTGGGAAGGAGTATGATATTGTTGAACAACTTAAAAATACTCCTACAAAGATATATCTATGGGACATAATTTATAATTCACCTAATTATCACACCATGCTTCAAACAGCTTTACAACAAGTAGTGGTTCCCCTTAGGACAAATACAAACGATGTGGTATATTTAATACAAGGAATGAATATAGTTAATGTAGACATTACCTTCCATCAACATGAGTTTCCTCCTTTGGAGTTGAGAAAGAAAAATGATGCCTTCATGATAATAGCCATCTACAACATATTAGGAATAAAGAGAACCCTTGTTGACAATGGTTTCGCTCTTAATGTGTGTAGTATCATACTTTTGGATAAACTTGGTGTGGATAAGTCAAAAATTCAACCTAGTTCATTATCAATTCATGGATTTGATAACATAGGAAAATAATTGTTGGGTGTGATTACTTTACCTATTATACTTTGAAAAGAAACCTTCCAGACCCCTATTCATGTGATTCCTGATAATCTTTAATATAATCTTCTTTTAGGGTGACCTTGGATTCATGAAATTCATGCAGCTCCTTCAACCCTTCATCGTATAATGAAATATGTCTACAACAATAAGGTCTATCAAATTTAAATAGACCCTCAACCTAAAAGTTGCCTACAAGTTGAAAAAGAAATGATAATTCCTCTAAACACATTGATTCCGACATCGAACATAGAACCTATGGAAGAAGACAAACAAGAAACGGAAATAGTGTCAAAGTTATTAGACAATGATTAGGTTTCATTGGAGTTCACACCCTCGTTTATGGGAGAATACATAATCACAAGAAAAGAAGATGAAAAATAAAAGAAACCAATGGTTATGTCAATGCAAAACTCAAAGTAAAATTCACAAGCATCTACCTCATCCACCCTTGAAGAAGACACAAGCTACACAACAAACTTCGATGAGATAGATTATCAACAACCACCAAACCCAAAATAAATGGAAAGACTTTATGGGAGAGGTTATGAACTTATGAAGTAATTGGTTTATAGTGGAAAAGGATGTGGAAAGAAAGAACAAGGAATTTATATTCCTATGGAACCTAACATGCAAGAAACAAAAAATGGTTTGGGATGTTGTCCTTCTAAGATAATGCAAGAAACTAAAAAACCTTAGTTAAACATCAACACCATTATGTGTAAACCTAAAATAAATCTCACCTTGAAAGATCCTGAATTGATTGATATGAATTCTATACCATCATGGGAATACTTTGAAGATGATGAAGCCTTGAAAAAAAAATCTAGGATTTTATGACAAACCATCTACTTATCCTCAAAATAAAAAGGTTACATGTGCTATGATGAGCACCAAAAAAAAAGATGCAAAAAAGGAAAGTAATGATATGGATATGAATAAAGAAGAATACAACCCTGAATTTCTAATTTAACCAAGTGCGCTTCCTTTGGGAGATACAATTGTCATACCAATGGACATCAATGATAAGGAGAAATTAATTAAGATAGGAAAGTGCCTTGATGATGAAGAACAAGAAGATCACACAATTTTACTCCATGACATTCCTAAACTTTTTGCTTGGAAATATTTGGATGTTCTAGGAATCGATGCTAAGATAGTGACACACAACATAGTCCTCACTGAAAATGCTAAGCCGGTTAGACCAAAAATATGAAAGATGAATCCTAAGATAGCCTTTCTAGTAAAAGGAGAAATTGAAAAACTCCTTGAGGTTGGTTTCATAAGACCTATAGATTATTTTCATTAGATCTCAAACATTTTCGCAGTTGCAAAACCTGAAAAATCATATTAGGATGTGTACGAAATTTCATGATTTGAATAAACATATATAAAAGATGACTTACCCCTTCCTAATATCGACATGATAGTAGATTCGACTACGATACATGCTTTGTTGTCATTCATGGTCGGATTTTTTGGATATAATCAAATCTTTATTAACCCTCAAGACCAATATAAAACAACATTTACAATAGCTTGGGGAACATTTTTTGGGTAATGATGCCTTTTGGATTGAAGAATGTGGGTGCAACATATTGAAACAAGCGATGACATTGATATTTCATGATTACATAGATAAGATTTTGAAAGACTATGTTGATGATATTCTAGCCAAATATTTAACAAGATAAGATAATGTAAATTTCCTTTGAAAAATATTTGAGTGAATTCAAAAATACAACATGATATTGAATCCAAAAAAGTGTGTCCTTGGTGTACATAGTGGAAATCTTCTAGGTTTTATCATATCTCATAGAGGCATCGAGGTGGACATGAAGAAAATTGATGCTATTGTTAACATGCCACCTCCTAGAAATATCTCTCAGTTGTGCACATCACAAGGAAGAATTCAAGCTATCTACCAATTTGTAGCATCTTTAGCCGATCAAGCATTACCATTTACACATCTCCTCAAGAAAGATCTGCACTTTGATTAGAACGAGGATTGTAAACAATCTTTTGAGAGTTTGAAGGATTATCTTGTAACTCCAATTGTTTTACAACCCACTATGTAAAACAAACCATTCATCCTTTACACAACAATATCAACCCATGCTCTCATAGCAGTGTTGGCTCAAAAAGAAGAAAACGGTGTTAGAACTAAGGATTTGCACCCTAGCTAAGCCTAAACTCAACCGATCCTATGAAACATTGGAATATCTTCAGGTTGTGGGTACCCTATGGTGAAGATATACCTCCAAGTTGTGGGTTGGCTCCCCTTTGAATGTATCCTAAGAATTATTGATTTTGATGGGAAAGGGGAAGAAGGATAACTGATAAAATGAAAAGTTATCTCTAAGTGGTTTGATCAAATTTATCTTGAAACTGCCTATTCAAAGCATCTCCCAACTCATCCCATGTTGAAATAGAGTTGACAGCTAGACCCTTGAACCATTGAAGATTTGTATCCTTTAATGAAGCAACCAAGAGCCTGATTGCAACATTCTATTTAGTAATATGATAAACCCCACATAGTCAAGCCATGTCTCTTATGTGCTCTATGGGTGTGGTATGATCTTCACCCATGAAAATGGGTAAACTTTTAAGCGCAGCAACTAGAATATCATTGTGTTGATCCAAATTCAATGGGTTGCCCCCATTAAATGGTACAAATGCATTAGCTCTCGCCATTGGAGCTACTAGTACTTGCAGATTTTGTACTGGAACTACTAGAATAGGACTTGCAGACCTGTAGTTGGGAAGTGTAAAATGTGATATTGGTGTGCTAGGTCTCCTTCTTGATGTTTTGGCCCTTCTTCTCGGTGGTGACAACTACAAATAGTCAAAAGGATCTTCACTTCTCCCTGTTTGTATCATTTTCATGTGTTATCTAGTACTAGACCTACATAGAAAACCAGAGAATGGAGTCCCCAAGTATAAATTATTTACCTCAAAAGGCTAGAATATTGATGTTCATACCAAAACAACAATAAAAATAAAGCTTCTTGTGAGATGGAACAGTTCAGTGTCCCATCGGGCATACCAAAAACTATTAGCACTAAGGATTTTCACCCTAGCTAAGCCTAAACTCAACTAATCCTATGAAACATTGGAATATCTTTAGGTTGTGGGTACCCTATAGTCAAGATATACCTTCGGGTTATGGGTTGGCTCCCCTTTGAATATATCCTAAGAATTATTGCTTTTGATGAGAAAAGCGAAGAAGGATGATTGATGAAATGAAAAGCTAACTCTAGGTGGTGATGCACCAAAAAGTAATTAACCTATAGCAGTTTGATTTACAACTAATTTTCAAATAAATCTATTCATACCACTCAGATTGATAAATTTCACTGTAAAAATGTTTCACAAAAAAGCATGAAAGAACTTGCATAATCTGTTACCTACGATGAAATTTGTACTTTGTATACTTGCTTTCAATAAAATGAGATAAAAGAATTTAAAAGTTTTGAAGTAAAACATAGAAAATATTTTATCAAGTCACTCAGCATGAAACAAGACACCAAAATCCGAATAGAAGAACCTTCATTGTATTGTAAATAGAAGGAATCGCTGAAAATTTGATTAAAATGAACTATGTTGTTGTATCAAAATATTAAAATCAGAGTTACAAATCTCTAAGTTTCTCTACCAACATGCAAGAGATAGACAAAAAATAAGAACTAAGGCAAAAATCATAAGCTTTTTCTCCTTTAATAGAAAATGAGTCTCAAAGTGCCAGGAGGTGGCAACTACAGTTGACTACACTCTAAAATATCTATCTCAATATGCCTCATGAGAAAAAGAGAAAAGCCTAAAAAATGAGGGCTCATAACTTATCCAAATTTAGCTAAAATAGCTCCAAACTCCCCCTCTCAAACTATTTGTCCAAACTGAACTCAAAAAGAATCTCAAATTGACTCAAAGTCAAAACTAGAACTCCAAATAGCACTTCAGTTTGATTGAAAATCAAGGATAAACACCTCAGCTTCTCCTCCTTTCAATTTTTGAATGATTTTGGGACAAAGATGACTATTTGAACAAATATTAAAAGCATTTAGTTATGATTACTTTAATATTCGTTATGTGATTGTTCATTTTTTGCATTTACATGACAAATATTAAGGTAATTTATAAAACATTATCCTTAATATTTGTTTACATATTCATTTTTGCCTTAATTTCATGCAAAAAATATAAAGGGAAGATAATAGTCCTCAGCCTAAGTATTGAATATCATGAATTTTTGAAATATAAGTGAAAATAAATCACTTTGACCATCCCAACTTAGGGGTCATTTGAGAAACTCAAAAAAAAAAACCCTAACTCTAGTCGCGGGCTCATTTCATTCATCTTTATGCATATTATTTACTATTGTTGTCACCAAGGTTTGAGCTTCTGGATCTTTCTCTAGAGATTTGAACTGGAATAGTATACCTTGGTAAGTTGTTTTCTTGAGCAAAATATGAGATTTTTTTTTTTCTTGAAGAAAAGAAACCTTGCGGGTTATCTATTTGCGACAGAAAGATGAAGTAATTTGTATTTTTTTGTGATATATTATTTGTTATTACTTTGTTATTATGTACTATTGCACAAGGGTGTGGCTCTTTTTCTATTTTTCCTTGTGATGCCACCACTTTACCATCTTGTTTGTGTTCATTTTGTGCACTATAATTTCCATACATCTTGATTGGGTTTGTGCATCCATTAATGGGAACCTTGATTCTTCTAGGTGACTGTCCTTTTAGAGGGGATACTGTCAAGGATTGTATTCTATTTGAAACCTCAAACAATGCATTGATAGAATTCTAACTATGATATTCACTCAATAGGTTGTTACTAAATGTATAAGGACTGGTGACTGTCCTTTTATTGTCTTCTTTTGGCTTTTATCCTTGTGTAATCTCCCATAGACTATATTTTTTATTCTTTTTTTCACTCTCTTTAGGAAGCTATGACTATCTCCCTCGGGTTGTTGCTCATAATTTTCATTTGATTTTAATATTAGCACTACCTTTTCTTTTCTTCAATCTTCCCCACAAAGTGATTGAAATATTTTCTCTTCTTCTAATACTTTCATAGTATTGGCTTCAAAAATGACCCATATACACTATAATTTATGTCTTAATGATAGATCTGCAATCTTTAATGAGTCTTCAAATGTCACAATCTGAATTGTATTGAGGTCAAAAATAACACTCATAATCATGTTCAAAAACCTCCTTACCATGCCCTTATAGATTCTTGTTGTCTTATTTTTTCTCTTTCAAGTTGATATTGCAATTTTGTCTTTGAAGTTGTATAGGGAAATCTTCATATAAAGGAATACTTTAAACTTAGCCATCATTAGTATTGATACCTATAACTAATATATAGTTCCTAAGTTTGAGTATTCTGAAGCAAGCTATTAGATACAACCTTTTGAGGAGTTTTTCACACTTATCTAAATGATTGTCATACTCTATAATCTCAGCACCATATATTTGTTCAAGTTTAGCCCCCCTTTAATACTTGAAAGATATTCATATACTATTTCTTCAATCTTCATGATTTGATTGTCACTTATAGGTATTCACCTTTTTTCTCACAGCCATTCCTTGTGGAAGCATTCAGTTATTCACTATGCTCAAGACAATGTCCCTCCTTTATCACAATACAATCATGCTTCATATGGATGTCTCTCTATCTATATTTCTTGAATTTTTAAATATTCCTACAACCTTATATGGTATCAAGGACTATCACTTTCCTTTTATTGAAGTGAACTCGGAATAATCTTAATTCCTCATTTATTTCACTATCACTTGCATTGTATTGTGAGATTTTCCACCTTGTTTCTTAAGTAGTGATTACTGCCCTTTCATCATGATGACAACACATTGTTGATGACTGCCCATTTCTTCCTATGACCCTCTTGAGCACTGTCCACTCCTCTGGCATCCATGGTGTAGCATGGTTGTGCTCTTTCATACCTTTCAATTGACTATTAAAACATCCTTGAGCACTTTACTACCTTCTTTTGATCTAGGCATAACAATTGTATTTTGATCTCTTCATATGAAGGTTATAATGTTATTATTGGCTTCAGTAGTCTCTTCTTTCATAGTTTTTGGGATCAACCCTTGTGGGAGCCACATTTTCTCCACATACTGTGATGTTAAATAAATTAATCCTGCAATCAAAAATGTACCTATACCTACATAGTGAACCAACAAGGTAATAAAAATAATGAAGCTCAAAGCCTTATGATGATTGATGATCCTTTACTTTTCTTGGATACTTGGGATAACTGCTCAACTAATTTAATGCTACATAAAAGTAGGTTATATATCTATTGATATTATATATGAGGAGAATTGAAATCCTGAGATCTAACATCATCTCCTCTATTTCTTGCAGGAATTTCTGGAGCTTACCAATGAAGGGAGCTAAAGATGCAGAAGATCCAAACTGGGGTTCATCATTTAGAAAATGATGGATCCCTTTTTCATTCATGTTTTCATCATTTTTTTTCTCTTCAAATGTATAATTTACTTTTATTTTGCATCATTTTAGTTATTCCCATGGCCTATGTAGGAAACTTAGCAGCATACTTTTGTATAATGAATAAAAGATAGCTATTTTATGCAAAGTTTGTGTAATATTTTCTCTTCCTGTAAAACAATTACATAAATGAAAACTGAAATACTTCATTTTATAGCATCCTTGTGTGTGATAGTGAAAATCTAGTAGCATTTTCTTTTTGTGTACCCTTCACTCTTAAGTCTTCACTGTTGTTCCAACCCTACCTAATTGGGCTGAAAACACAATTAGGTAACATTTTGGTGACCTTTTATATATGCTTTCCTACTAAGCATCCTAGACCAATAGTATAATCATATCCATTGGGCATATGAGTCAATTTGTATCCTTTTTATCCAAAAAAACCTATGTAACTTAGCTATTAGAAAAGAACAACAGCAAAACAAAACTAACAGAAAACTACAATGGATCTATTTAGAATAGGGCCAGCAAACTGTGCAATAGCACTTCTTGAAAACAAAAATAGAACTGAAATAGATGTGCAAACAACACTTATTAACTGAAAACTAATCTAATTATGTACATTTGCAAACTTTTACTCTTCAAAAACAATGTTTGAGGTGAATCTCGTTGACTTGGGATAGGTAACACCTCTCCATTCGGCTTTGAAAGTTTAAAAGAATTATGTTTCTTGTATTCAGTAATCACATAAGGGCCATCCCACATGGCATCAAACTTGGTATGCTTACCAGGTTTACTTTTAAGCTCATCCACTTAAAAACAAGATCTGCATCCTTGAACACTCTTGGGATTGCCTTCCTATCAAAATTCCATTTCATTTGAGCCTTTTGGATCTCCAACTTTCTCAGTGCTTCCTCCCTTATCTCTTCTAATTCCATAAGTTATGCAAGCATTATTTCCATAGGCTCTTCCTCTAACATTTCAAGCTCTTTAATCAAGTTCAAGGTTGGAAATTCAACTAAAATTGGAAGTCTTGCTTCCTTGTCATAAGTGACAACATATGGTGAATTACTTGCAGCTCTTTTAGGAGTAATCCTATCAGCCCACAAGGCTAGGTTCAACTTGTCATTCCAAGTTCTTTGATTGTACTCAATCATCTTCTTGATGATCCCAATAAAATTCTTATTGGTTGAGTCAGCTTGTCCATTACCCTAAGGGTAATAATTGGATGAATTATTCAAATATAGATTATTTTTAACAGACTAATCAGATACTTTCAAACCAACAAATGCCAATGCATTATCAGAAATAATGGAATTAGGAGTACCAAAACTTGCAACTAGGTCTTGATAAAAGTTTAAAATAGTAGTCTCATTGGCCTCCTTCAATGCCAGAGCTTCTAAACACTTATTAAAATAGTCAATTGCATTCAATATCCTTGTATAACCTACACTTGAAGGTGGATTAATATGCCCAATAAAATCAATACCCCACTTGCCAAAGGGTTGTTCTACCTGAATTGGATGCAAAGGCAGGGCTACAAGCCTTTTCTTTCCTCAAATAATGAACATTTGATACATTTTTTAACCCAAGCATGTGCATCCTTAAACAAATCAAGCTAGTAATACCTAGCTCTCATGATCTTCAGAGTTGTAGTTCTTGGTGCAAAATGGCCTCCTAAAGGCCCATCATGAAAGTCCTCCAGAATTTTATTAACTTGATTTGGTTCAACACATCTCAACAAAACTCCATGAAATTCCTTCCTATATAAAACTCCATCTATGACAGCATAAGGAATGGATTAAAGTCTGAAATACCTTCTTTTTTATTTTTCCAAACCTTCGAGACAGTCACCAGTGTGAAGGTAATGTAGCATTTCTTGAATCCAGTTTGAGAAAGGAGCTACATCAGCAATTTGTTCCTCATTGTTGAGCACTATCAGCTTTCTCATCAAATTCTTTGTTGTCTTCTTCATTTCTAGCAAGCTGCTCACATAAACCTTTGCCTCTTACAATATTTGTAACCTTGATATCAACATCATATTCCATTACCTTAGTTATCCAACCTGCTCTCTTATCATTGATATCTTTGCTAAACAATAAATATTTAATTGTAGGATGGGCAACCAAAAACTAAATTATATTGTTAGAAAGCATATACTTGAACTTATTAAGACTTCTAACTACTACAAGAATGTGCTTTTTGAAAAAAGAGTATTTCACCTCATAATCTTGTAAAACTTGGCTAAAGAAAGTCATGGGTTGCTCTAATCCATCTTCATTCTATTGAAAAAGCATAGTTGAAATAGTATCAACACTCCCAAATGCATATAAAATAAAATCTTTAGAAAAAATTAGGTTTATGAGTATTGGGGCTACTGCAAGGGCCTCCTTTATCTCTTCAAAACTCCTCTTACCTTCCTTAGTCCAGGTAATGGGAATATTATTTTTAAGCATTGAAGTAAGAGGCTTTGAGAGAGCTGTGATGTTTGGAATGAACCTTCTTACAAAATTGATCCTAAAAAATTGAATGTTTGCAAGCTTTTCTTATGTGCTGGTAGGGGTAAAGCTAGAATAGCAGTGACCCTTTTTGGATCTATTGAAATACCATGCTTGGAAACTAAATTTCCAAGAAGCTTACTCTCATGGATAGAAAAAATACACTTTTATGGGTTAAGTGAAACCCCATATTCTCTACATCACTCAAAGATTTGCCTTAAATTATCAAAGTGTTCGCTAGAATTCTTTGAAAAAATAGTAATTTCATCTAAATAAACAAGTAAAAAATTGTTTATGAGGCCTTGGAAATCCATCTCCATGGCTCTTTGAAAGGTTTCTCCTGCATTAGGCAATCCAAAGGGGAATCTTTCTATAAGCCATGGTATCCCATTTGGTAGTGTGATATAAGAGGGATTCGTTGCACACGGGTCTCTTTCTTCTCAAGAGATCACCAAGGAATGAACTGCCCTTATACACCTCAAACTGAATGGATCAATGAAATCATGAAGAGAAGTGAGAAAGTAGGTTCAGGATCCAAAAGAGCGAGACTTCTAAGTTCCAATATTCGGCTGAAGAGCTCTCGACCAAAAGATGTCAATGCGGTTCTAGGACACCAACATAGTGTGTTGTTGTCTACAAGACACACTGGCATCCTAAGCTACAAAGAACTCAGGAGATCAAACAGATGAAATAGAGCCTTACTTCTTGGCTCCAACTAGGAGATGTGAAGAATCAAGCAATCAATAGAAAGCTAGGAACTAAAGGAGAATACAAGGGAACTTAAAACAAGATCACCTTCATATGTCTGAACCTTTATTCCAAGCTTCCTTTCATAACCTACACATAAAAGACCAAGGGAAAAAGGTTGGGGTTGTATAGGGGCCTACCTCAGTCAAACCCCTATATTGGTGTTCCCACCTCCATGGACAACCAAGTTGGGTAGAGAGTGTAAAGGAAATAACAAAGCATCTAATGAAAACAAAACCTACTTCAGAGTAGAGCCCACACCACAAAGTAGTAAATGAACTAGTAGGAAGGAGTGATAAGGAGAGAGAGCATTACCCACAAGTCAAGGCCCTCTTCTGGAGCACACGAGTGTACCGCAATGTGCTTGTTTGAGAGCCGGTAGTTTTTGGAGAGCTGGTACCTACTAGGGGGACCTCATTCCAACATGGCTTTGCTAGTGAAAGTGCTTCTAATCAAGGATAGAACTTACCCAAGACTAGAGCAAGTGGTGAGAATGCTTGAATTGATAACTTCCAACCTCAAAATGAGGACCAAAAGCAATTTTCAATACATGCAAGGGCAGCACAAAGTTGTTTCACTCGAGACCTAACCGCCAGGACGTGTGGCACAAGGGTCAAGGTTCTAGATTCATTGCTTCAAACACATAAAACCACCAAGACGCTAGCACGTCGCGTGCACATCCACGCATCACACAAGCATCCAAGGCTTAGATTTTTGGGAAATGCCTTGTTAGGCTTCTGTCGTTTTTCCATGTGTCTGCATGAAGCCAGAATCATAAAATTTTATCTCACAAGATTTTGTCATTAATGCTCCAAAGGTGTCATAAATGCTAGGCAAGATACAAAAATGTGAAATTTCCCCTAGGTGCAATTATGTGACATTACATTTTTCCCCCACTTTAGTGGGCTTGATTTTGGAAAAAATCAACCTCACTAAAGTAGAGAAGAAAAATTTCACCCAACTTTTGGGTTTTACAGAAATGCATGTCAGGAAATGAGATCACAGAGGTCACCAAGGTCAAGCTAACCAATACCGAGGATTCCCCCAGCTCCCGAGCTCAACGATCAGGAACACAACAGTCATGAAAAACTATTCAGACCTGTATCCTACAAAATTACAATTTTGAGTCAGTATCAAAAGATCAAAAGAAACTACCATGGATAGAAGAATTATCAAGAAAAATCCATTGATTTGAAGGAGAAAAATTATCAAGAGGTGCCTATATGCCCCTCCTGAGTTTTCCCCTAGCATGGTGGGGTAAATTCAGGAGAAACCGGGGGCAACGAACGTTAGGAAAAATCAGAGGCTATATATACTTAGGTGGGCCCCTAGAAGTGTCATTTTCACTATTCACTGCGAGTAGATTTTGAATTTTGTGAGAGAAAATTCATAAAAACGTTGAGGAGGGAGTACGAGGTGCCAAGGCTAAAGAAACTATGTGACGACATCACCGTGGGGCACGAGGTTGACTAGGTAGGCTTCTTAGTCTTGATCTTTTTTCTTTTTTGCTCATTTCTTTGGGTTTTTCATGCTTCAAGGTGCACAGACGTTTGAAATGTGAATTTGCATCCTCTTTTTGCATTATCATCTAGGGTGTGCGCTGGGGTCCTGGATCTGCGATGTCATCCTAAGGATACGCTAGTGTCTTTAGTCTTGATCTTTTTTCTTTTTTGCTCATTTCTTTGGGTTTTTCATGCTTCAAGGTGCACAGACGTTTGAAATGTGAATTTGCATCCTCTTTTTTCATTATCATCTAGGGTGTGCGCTGGGGTCCTGGATCTGCGATGTCATCCTAAGGATACGCTAGTGTCTTTCGAGCGACCATGGCAGATCTGAGATGCAAGCACATCACATAGATGTCTGTGTGGTGCACATTTGTCCTTTCACGCATTTTCCTATCATGATTAGGTTTTTGACTTCATTTTTTTTTACTTTTTTGTAGGATTATCTGGAGATCCGGGAGCATCTTGAAGGGTGAGCATTATGCCTCGTTTGTGAGCAGAGAAACCGTTTGTCACTGGATGAGGTCACATGTTTGGAGCGAGTCAGTCTCTGGCATGTATTCACCATGTCGAAGATGCAATACCATGACAAGATTCTCACCACTCTAATGGAGTGGTGGCATGCTACTACCTCATCTTTCCATCTACCCTATGGAGAGATGATCATCACTCTCAAGGATGTCTATCGGATCCTCAGGCTCCCCATCTGTAGACGGTAGGTGGCCTTAGAGGACACCTGATCAGTGAGGGTGTTTGGTACTTCACAAGGCAGACCGACGGTGGTGATGACACTGGTCACATATATATGCACTGGTATGACCAAGCGAGGATGACAATGCCACTGCTACGGTAGGTGATGGTGGTCACAGTTTCTTTTTAGATCACCATAGATGGGTGAGGCTCACACCTGCATGGGGGCCTCATCCCTATTGTTAGAGACATGGGTAAGCATAGGACTATTTTTTCTTGGGGGCGTAGCATGCTAGCACACCTCTACCAGGAACTTGGATGGTATGTTCAATATGAGTATCGTAGTCTTACAACGTGCACACTTTTGTAGGTGTGGGCATTCACCCACATTATGTGCACTCTGCTAGTTTGTTTTCCTTAGTAGCAGTCGTATGATGTCCCCATGGCCCACTAGTATGATATGATAGGCTAGTGGCATTTTGAGGATTTACAATTTTGGAGGCTGCAGTTTGATACTACCATCACAGAATAGGTTCGCTGGAGACCCCACTGCTATTTTAGGTGGGTCGATGACAGCAGGTTCCTTAGGAGCCTACAACAGGACCATTTTCTAGTGGGTCACTATGATTACATTATTGTACCATATTACTGGAGTCGGTTCATGCGGCAGCATGACCGTGTACAGACCATACCACTCGACGTGCCCACGTACATCAGGGCACACCATAGTGCAACGAGGGTGGGTGACCACCCTCACCCTTCTATCATAGAAATCATCTTTTTGGATGATGATGAGCTCGATCATGATCTACCGGCCATGGTGGTGGTGGATAATGTCGAGGTAGCAGTTGATTTTACCTGGTGGTGGGAGAGGCATCGTCCTATTCTAGTCTTTGGCAAGGGTGCTCCAAGAGGGGACCCTGGCCCACAAGAGGATGAGCCCCACCATCCTCCATAGGGTAGGAGGAGAGCCTACCAGTAGAGTAGTATAGAGGAGGAGGAGGATTTGGTAAAGAAGGAGGAGGAGGAGGCGGCACTCGTGAGGCCACGATCACAAAGGACATCAACTTCCCCCAGCTACTCTTGTTTCATTAGTGTCACCATCCTCCACTATCCCAGTAGTAGTGACACTAGCATCTCCTTAGGTGGACACCGATACCGATCGTGCAGGCCCCAGTGTCAACCCACACCCTGATCCCACATGGAAGCCAAGGGATCTAGGTATACATAGTGCATTGTTGTTACTTTCATGCTTTTCGTATTTCTACTTACGCATTCTTATTTACACATGCCACGTGATACTGATCCCCTTCTCTCTCTTTGTGATTGCAAAGGATGTGCAGGGATGGACTGACTTTATGGCTCAGTGTATTTCAAAGCTGGCCCCTACTATACTGATCCAGAAGATGGTTCTTAGAGGCTTATCGGCCTATTCCAGCAGGGAGGCATGCCCCCACTTTTGAGTCACTAGCTCATCTATGGACCACATATGAGGATTGGTGTACAAAGGTGGTGCAGCTGACTACAAAGTTGACAGCCACTAGGGGGCAACAAGATTAATTGTCAGGGGAGCTATGGATGGCACTCGCCGAGTGAGACATGGAAATGAGGAGGGCTAACATTGTCGAGGTGGTGCATGATGTTTTCTAGAGCAAAATTAATGAGGTCAATGCATGTTTGGTAGTTGTGATCCCGAAAAATGTCCAGCAGTTGTAGCAAGAGTTGATCCAGGTGAGGATGGACATCTTCTCACTACAAGGGGAGCTCAAAGGGATACGGACGGACTTGTCTGTATCACATTCACACCGATCCTGATCTTAGACCACCATGTAGCCTCCACCCTGAGCACTAGAGTGGCCACTAGAGCTAGAGGGATCAAGGAGCCACATGCCACAAGGATAGGATTCCTCTTTTTTGTATATCATTTTTGTAGTCAAACGTATATATTCATACATACTTGTAGATCTTTTGTATAGACATATATTCAGCAGCCATTCATTTTTATAGCAGTGGCCCAATACATGTACATGACATTTGATTCATACATTGGATATATATATATATATATGTATATTTCTTTCAATATCATGGCTTTGTGTATGCTTTCCACTTTCATGTATGCCCATGCTATGCATGGTATATTCTTATATGGATATGTGTTTTCATTAGATGCTAATCATGATTTAATTTAACACGTTTATCTACATGTTAATTAAATGCTATGATGATCTAATAATGTGATGTGGTGTATGGGTATTTAGCATAGTCGAACACATGTATGTATGTTTTTGTTACACCCACACACACATGGTCACGTCACAAACACAAAAATTCTTTATAATGTCAAAATGAGAAAATATTAATAATAATATATGTATAGTATTCTACCCTTTGTTGGAGAACACCACATATATGGCACATTAAGACACTATTTATAGTATTGACAAAGATGCATCGCATTGACGGGATCCTTTAAAGGTGTTCCATCCATAGATAATAATCCATAGGCACTTTAACCACATACAAAAACCACGATGTAAGGGCCTAGCCAGTTAGGAGTAAATTTCCCTTTCTGATCAGGCAGTGTGTTTACATTCTGTTGGTTTTCATATAGAACCAGGTCTCCTAGCTTGAAGGTCCTAGGAAGCACACCCTAATTATATTGTCTAGATAGAGACTACTAATAAGCTTTAAGATGATCGAGGTCCTATAAACAGCGTTCATCAAGCATCTCAAGTTGATGCAAACGGTTAACCCAATAGGTTTCATCATCAATCACCCCCTAATAGAAACCCGTAAAGATGGGATTTCCAACTCTAAATGCATGATAGCTTCGGCACCATACATGAGGTTATAGGGCATTGTTCCCATCGCCATGCGAACACTCATGTGATAAGCCCACAAAGCATATGTTAATTGAATATGCCAATCCTTACTATGTTCTTTAATTGTCTTACAAAGAATTTGTTTAAGTGTTTTGTTAGAAGCTTCTGCTTGCCCATTAGATTGCGGATAATATGGTGTAGAAAACCTATGTTGAATATGAAATTTTCCCAGGAACTTCTTTACTTCCTTATTTTTAAATGGTGTACCATTATCAAAAACAAGTGTAGTAGGCAGTCCAAATCGGGAAATGATGTTGTTCAATAGGAAGCCACAAATAGTTTCAGCACTTGTGGATCGAAGTGGAATAGCCTCAACCCATTTTATCAAATAATCTGTAGTGGTGATAATAAAGATATGTCCTTTGGAAGAAGGAGGTGATATTTTCCCAATAATGTCCAACCCTCATTTTGTGAACGACCAAGGAGAAGTTTTATTTTGCAACTCCTGAGCAAGAGTGTGGGTAAGTTGGCTATGTTATTGACATTGAAGGCACTTCTTGATGAAACAAAATGAATCTTGTTCCATCGTATGCCAGTAGTACCCCATGTGTATCAATTTCCTCGTCAGGGATCTACCACCAAAATTTCCACCCCCAGAGCCTACATGGGCTTCTTTAAGGGAAAGGGGTTTGTCTGCTCTAGTGAGGCATCTTAGCAACAAGCCATTATATTCTTTTCGATAAAGAACATCGGATAAGATGACATAACAGGCTGAAAGCTTTCGTATATGGGTGTGATCATTTTTTGTCGCAGCATCAAGAAAAATTATATTCTTTAATTAATTGTAGATTCTAGAGAACCACTCTCCTGAATCTGCATGATGAAAAACCAGAGACTCGGGTGCGGGTTGATTAGGAATTATCAGGGTTTGCACGACCTGAACCATGAAGTGATATTCCTTTGTATCCTCTTATGAAGGTACCAAGGAAGCGACACTTTCCATGGCATCCGCATGTCTATTTTCTCGCCTAGGAATGTTATTTATTTTGAAAAAGGAAAATTGATTAAACAAGGACAAAGAGAGGTCTTGATATCAAGACAACTTACTTTTTTTATCTTTATAAGTTCTTGTGATCTGATTCACAATGAGTTCAAAGTCACCTAGTATATGAAGATTTTTAATTTTCAACGCAATCGAGGAATGCAAACCGGAAATAAGGGCTTCATACTCAGCAATATTATTGGTGCATGGAAAATTTAATCGAAAGGATAGGGGGACTGGTTTACCTTCAGGGGATATCAGGAACACACCCACTCTACAACTAGTCTGACACCTTGATCCATAGAAGTACATTGTCCATTCAAGGTCATGGTTGATTGTGAAGATATTCTCATCAGGGAATAGGTCCAACCTAGGGAAGGAGCGAGGCGAGGGAGAGTTTGTCAATTGATCAGAAACCTCTTGTCCTTTTACCAATTTTTGAGTGACAAATTTTATATCAAACTCAGAAATCAACATAACCCACTTCGCTAATCTCCCAGCATGGTCGGTGCTAGAGAATAGATGCTTCAGAAGATCCATTTTTACTATGATGTGAGTTTCAGCATAGAGGATATAGTGCCTCAGCTTCTACGTAGTGAATAAAAGAGTAAGGCACTGCTTCTCTATGGATGAATAACGGGTTTCACAATCAAAAAGGACACTGCTAATGTAGTAAACCGCTCTCTCTCTTCCTGTGTCATCATATTGAGCCAGTAGGGCTGCCAAAGTGTATGCTGAAGTAGTAAGGTAAAGGAGGAAAGGTCTATCTTACATAGTCAACATCAATATAGAGGGATTGATCAAATAAGCTTTAATGGATTCAAAATCTCTCTGCATTCTTCATCCCATATAAAGAGAACATCCTTATTTAGGAGACGGGTGAAAGCAAGGGTACGGTCAGCCAACTGAGATATGAATCTGTGAATTTCCTGAATCTTCCCCTGTAGACTTTGTATCTCAATGATATTCCTTGGTAGATACATGTTAACAATGGCATCAATCTTATTTGTGTCAACTTCAATTCCATGATAAGAGACTATAAACCCAAGAAGCTTGCCAGCGTCAACACCAAAGACACACTTCTATGGATTGAGTCTCATCTTGTAAAGTTGAAGCCTTTCAAAGATAAGATGAAGATTATTCACATGATCTTGACGGTTTACAGATTTTTCCAAGATGTCATTGACATAGTCTTCCAAGATTTTATGAATGAAATCATGAAATATCAAGGTCATCATTCATTGATAAGTCACTCTTGTGTTCTTTAATCCAAAGGGAATGACAACATAGTATAAAATCCCCCAAGGGGTAGTAAAGGTTGTCTTGTAGTGATCATTTGGATTGATATGGATCTGATTATAACCCGAGAAGCCTTCCATAATAGATAACAATGCATGGCATGCAGTCGAGCCCACAATCATAACTATATTAGGTAACAGAAAATCATCTTTAAGAGAATCCTTGTTAAGGTCCCAAAATTCAATGCATATACGAATACAATCGTCAGGTTTACTAATAGCGACTATATTCAAAATCCAAGGAGAATAGTCAATGGAACGGATAAAGTTTGCTTTCAATAGCTTCTCTATCTTGGTATTTACCATTAAAGCTACCCTAGGATTGATCTTTTGAATTTCTTGCTTAACGAGCTTGGTGTTGGGACATAGATAGATATTATGGACCACTATAGATTCATCAATACTGGGCATATCTTCATATGTTGAAGCAAAGATATCAAGGTAAGCGTGTAAGAGAGCAGAGTGTTCATATGCTTCCTCGGAAGAGAGGCACTTCCCGATCTTGATTACTTTCTCTAAAGATTTCGCATCCACAAGGACTTCAACAGTATCCCCTTTAAGGAGGGAACTACGGCTCTCGGGATGGGATATCATAACATCATCGTTGACATTAGATAGCAATTCCTCCTTGCTAATGCTCAAAACGGATTCTCCAAAGTATGCTTGTTTGTGTAAGTGATACATAAATCATTTCTTAGGTTGATAAGGAGGTAACGGAGAATAAGCACCTAGAAATTCCCCCAATACTTCATCCAAAAAGAACACATCTATAGGGACCTTCTTGGTTTGTCCTCTTTCTTCTATCAACTCAGGATGGATCAAACTCAATGGTTCGGTTGAAATCATATTAACACTCCACCAAGGTTTTTTTCTAGACTCCTCAATGGGGCATCCCAAACCCAGATGGTATTTTTGTTGCTTAAACTGGATAGGGAATTTTATTCCTTGCTCAATACGTCCTAGACCTTTCTACCCATATTTGTATCAAGAAGAAATTTCATAACCGAACCCATAGCGAGCTTGTAGATTTTTGGGAGGGGGAGGCTCTACGTAGAGTGTCTCATTCCACCAATGGACATCAAAATTTTCTACGAGAGTGGTCCCACTTCCCTTACTCAGTTCACAAACATCAACCCTCTTTTCAGAGATGGAGTCACTCTCCCGGGAAGGAGCGGTCTCCTGGATGGGATCACACTTCGCTTCTTCAATGGGAGGGTTTCTTGTCCTCCTATGGTAGGATCCAGGAATTCTATATTAGAGGGGTCTTACTTGTACTCTGATATGAATAATTTGGAGAAGTTCAAGGAAACCTAGTCATCACCTAAGAAAGCATTTGCTTCGGGTGATGAAGGAGAAGACGGAGGGGATTCCCATTTTTCCATCTTAGGTAGTTCGTCTTGGTTGATACTTATTCGAGGAACAACTTTTGTGGTAGGTATCAATGAGGAACAAGCCATAGCATTAGCGGTTAAGGAAGGAATGCAATTCTTGAGGGTGGAAGCAGTTGAATTACAACCAACAGCGGCTAGTAAACAAAGGTGCACATCTTCTATATTTTCTTTAACCATAACCACTCAATTTTTAGCAACGAACTTCAAGGAACGATGTAGGGTAGAAATTACTACACCCATATCATGAATCCAAGGCCTTCCTAGAAGAAGATTGTATGGTAATGGGTCGAGCATTACGTAGACCAACGTAGGCAAAGTAATGGGGCCCAACTACAAAGGTAACATTATCATTCCTAGAGCTTGGCTTCTAGCATTATCGAACCCATGAATATATAAGGAAGAAGTTGCTAAGGAGGACGAATCAACCTTGATTTTAGGTAGTAGATCTATACCACAAATGTTGAGGGATGAACCGGTGTCAATGAGGGTACATCTAATATCGATTTTGTTAACATTTACTATGATCATCAAAGGTTTTTCTTGTTTTTGCACGTCCAAAGGTGGGATTTCTTGCAGGTGGAACAAAATATTCAACAAATCCACTTGAATATGTTCCCTCAATGCGTCAACGTTTGTAGGCCTAGCCAAGGTAGGCAAGAGAATATTGTGTAAGGCTTCCTACAACATCTCTTGATAAACCAGAGCGGTCTGAAGCAAATCCCAAAGTGAGATCTTAGCCGAAGTAACACAAAGTTTCTCGACAAGATCATAATCACTCGGTGCTTTGGTTGTGGGTTTTGGAGCTGAAGGAAGGTTAGGTTGAGATGGATGTAAAAAAGTAAGAGTTTGATCTGGTTGCAATGTAGGAATAGCAGCTTGTTGTTCTAATTTTTGTGTCTTTCTCCTCGTAGGGTAAGTGTGTCTGCTACCATTATAAGAAGTAGAGTTAGTAGCCTTCACAAATCTCAAATATAATTTTGATGGATTGCTATGACCTAAAATCCCATAGATAGAATAGTCCTTTCTAGGGAACGGCTTAGTTGGGGTCACATAAATGAATGCTTTCTTAGGGCTTGGAGGAGCCACAGAAACTACTACCAAATTTACTAACTCTTCAACTGGAAAGGAAGGAGTTTGTTTTGATGATTTAGAGATAGGTTAGAGTGCATCTAAGAAGTCATCTAGAGCATCTTCCAGCATATCAAAATCTTGTTTAGAAAAAGACTCATCATAGCTAGACCATATTATGAAAATGGATCTAACGATTCACGTCAGGTTCACCAAAATGTGATATAAGAGGGATTCACTACACAAGGGTCTCTTTATTCTCAAGAGATCGCCATGGAATGAACTAACCTTATACAACTCAAATTAAATGGATCAATGAAATCATGAAGAGAAGTGAGAAATTAGGTTCAAGATCCGAAAGAGAAAGACTTATAAGTTCCAATATCCAGCTGAAGAGCTCTCAGCCAAAAGATGTCAACATGGTTCTAGGACACCAATGTGGCATGTTGTTGTCTACAAGATGTGATGGCATCCTAAGCTGCAAAGAACTCAAGAGCTTAGGAAGATGAAATAGAGCCTTACTTCTTGACACAAACTAGGAGATGTGAAGAATCAAGCAATCAACAAAAAGCTAGGAACTAAAGGAGAATACAAGGGAACTTGAAACAAGATCACCTTCATGTGTCTGAATCTCTATTCCAAGCTTCCTTTCATAACTTGCACACAAAATACCAAGGGGAAAAGGTTGGGGTTGTATAGGGGCATGCCTCAATCAGACCCCCGTATTGGTTTTCCCACTTCCACAAACAACCAAGTTGGGTAGAGAGTGTAAAGGAAATAACAAAGCATGTGGAGGAAATAACAAAGTGTGTGGTGAAAACAAAACCCACTTTCAAGTAGAGCACACACCACAAAGTAGTAAATGAACTAGTAGGAAGGAGTGATAAAGAGAGAGAGTCTTACCCACGGGTCAAGGCCCTCTTTTGGAGCACACCACAATGTGCTTGTTTGAGATTCACTAGTTGTTGGGGGGACCTCATTCTGGCATGGCTTCACCCGTGAAAGTGTTGCTACTCAAGGATACAACTTACCAGACTAGATCAAGTGGTGAGAATGCTTGAATTGATAAGTTCCAACCTCAAAATGAGGGCCAAAAGGAGTTTTTAATGCATGCAAGGGTGGAAAAGAGTCATTTCACTCAAGACCTAACTGCTAGGATGCATGTCACAAGGATCAAGGTTCTAGATTCGTTGTTTCGAACTCAGAAAACCACCAAGACACTAGTGCATCGTGCGAACGTCCATGCGTGGCGCAAGCGTCCAAGGCCTAGATTTTTGGGAAATGCCTTGTCAGGCTTCTTTCGTTTCATCATGTGTCCACATGAAGCCAGAATCATGAAATTCTATCTCACATGAGTATTTCATTAATCCCCCAAAGGTGTCATAAATGCTAAGCAAGATGCAAAAATGTGGAATTGTCCCTAGGTGCAATTATGCAACATTACAGGTAGTAGAGGAATTTTTGAACTGATCTTTCTCTTTTACTAAAATCTGGTTGTACCCTGAATAACCATCTAACAATGAAAACCTATCAAAACCTAAAACAACTCGTAAAATCTGCTCCATTGAGGGCAACAAATAATTATCCTTGAGAGAGGTTGTGCTTAGATCATAAAAATCAACACATAGCCTAATCTCACCATTCTTTTTCCTAACAGGTACCAAGTTAGAAACCCAAGATGTTTGCCTAATTGGAAATATAATATTACCTTTGATCAACTTGTTTAACTTTATTTCCATAAGATGTTCTAGCTTGAGATTTAAAGGCCTTTGCCTTTGTCTCAATCATTTTACCTTAGGTTCTAGCTCAATATTGTGTTGAGCTAACTAAATCCCTTCAAATCTTCATACTCCCAAGAAAAAATATCATTAAACTCTTGGCAAAGTAAAATAAAAGCATGCTTCTCTTTCTTAGTACATCCTTCCCGAGTTTTATAAGCTTGTCTCTGAAAATATCTATGGGCTCATTTACTGACATGTTGGCTTTATCCTTTCTAACATGATCATGAGAATCAAAAATTTATTCTAAGGCTACCAAAACTTTAGGTAGCTTATTTGATTTCAGTTGTAAAATCTGGTTATCATATTGTTGTTGCCTTTTTTGTTGGTTTATAGCTGCAAACTCGGCTTCTTCCATTAGAAAATGTATAATATGCTCACCACTTTCAAAACCTACAAATTTTTGTTTTTATTTGGTACTGATGGCCTCACTACCACCTTCACATACTGCCATACCTCAACATTATGCACATCATTTGGAATATCAAACTATGAACCTAAGGTAGCCAGCCTATCTACCTCCTTATTTTGGTTTCTAGGAATTGACAACAGATTGAAAGCATCAAAATCCTCAATCAAATCCAAAGTTCTATGCTTATAAATCTTAAGTAAATAATTCTTTGTCACATTCAGATTTATTACTTGATTTTCTACTAATTTTGTATCACCAAAAACTTGCGAGCATTTAATACCTTTCTTTCTAGCCCATTCTAGGCCATGAATGAGTGCCTCATATTCAGCAATGTTATTAGAATAACTAAAAGAAAAATGAAAGGTTGAATAATACCTTTCACCACTTGGAGAAACTAGCATAGCACCACCAGCAGCACCAACCTTGCTCCTTGAACCATCGAAATACAAACTCCATAGCTCATTAGACTACTATATTTCCTGCACCTTTTCATCCTTAATCAGATTTGGAATAGCAAGTTAATATTCCTAAATCATGTAAATGCCCAAGTTTGTTTGTTCCATATGTCTATATGGGTCTTCCTCATGTTTTTTAGCTTCCCATTGATATAAAACTATATTAGGAATGCCTTCAAAAAAAGTGTTAGGTTGTTGAACAAATTGTCGATCTTCTATACCTTGCTCATGATAAGAAACCTTAGTGCCAATAACCTTTTATACCTTGAATTAGTATGTGATCTTTAGCTAATAACTCAAATGTAATGGTAACCTTGGTGCCATACCTTGTACTAAATACAATATGTGACCAATCAGATGAAAGGTAACCTCCCAATTTAGCTGTGAAATATCTAGAAAGACATAAAGAAAAATAAGTCGAAAGATCTATTACATATACATCTTGTGGAATTGCAAAATTAGGACAAGCATGTAATATAAGACTTAAATTCTTAATCACTCTCAATGTATTGATGGTTTTTCCATTTAACTGAACAACTCCTTTTGAGAGGAGTTCATATGTAAAACCCAACTGGACAACAATCTTCTTTGGCATCACTAAACTATTGGCACCTGAATCAATCATATAGTTGTGGACAAGATGATTGCCAATAATCAAAGTGACATAAAAAGGAGGTGGTTTAACCCCTTGGGTCTTCTGATCACTCTTTGGTTGTGGCTACTTACTAACTTCTCTTTGGTTTCATCACTCAAAATATTTACCTTTGGTTGATCATTAACCGTCTCATGTGACAAAGTAATATTAGACAATGCATTTTATAATAAATCCTTTTGACCTAGAAGTGCTAAGGAATCCCACATTGAAACACTAATATTGGATTTCTTCATATGCTCTAAAATATTGAAAGAAGTGGGATTTACCTTTTGTTGTACTTTTGGAACAATAGCTCCACCTTGTACTAGTAATGGTTGAGGTTGAGCTCTTTATTGATCCTTAGCTGGCACAACCTGTTGTCTTGGTAGAATTTGAACTAGCTTTGAAGGAACATGTCCAATACTTAGTTGTTGACTTGAAGATGTTTGACTTTGAATCTTATTAGGTTGTTGTCCTATATCCATAGCCCTCTTTTTGGATCTTTTTTCGGTGTTATGGAAGTATAGGACTGGTTCTCACCTTGTCCTTGAGGCTGATTGAAACCACAAAACTCTTCACCTTGAAAATTCACTAGTGTCACATCATTTTGACCATGTTCTAAATTAGGAACCTGCTATTCATTACTTACTAGTTCTACATTCTCCTGGATAGCAACATATTTTTGCACCATAAGTTCTTGATTCATCATTCCATTGAGACAAGTAAACTAATTGTGCGGTTGATTGCATGGAAAACACTAATCAAAATCGTGTACCAATTTATTCTGGATAGGAACTAACTCCTTTGTAGTACTAGGAATATTGGGATTATATGGCTGAAAGTGAAGGGAGAAAAGGGGACAGTGTGAAATACCTCCCTAACACTAATACAACAGAGGAGAGGAGAAAAAATAGGTTCTATAGCTCCTTAAAAACTTTTGAGATGAATACATACAACATAAAAGAGATAATAGAAAATAGGCATTCACATATTGACACAAGTATTTATGTGGGAAAACCTTTTCAGGTAAAAAACCTAGCACACCAAGCAAAGACAATTTGTATTACAGTAATGAACAAATTACATACAAAGTTCAGTCTTCACTCTTTGATAATCAGCTCACAACAGTACTCAAGTTCACTCACTATCACAATGCTCGTAGCATACAATGAATACAACTCTACTTGACTTAGCTTACAACTTACAAAACACCGTCACCTTTTGGTTTACATATAGAATAATGTAATCGACTGTCATGTCTTACATTTGCATTCAATGTTTCAACCAATCGCAGACCCTCAAGTTCATGCACCGATCACCCAATCAGTAAACCGATCTTCACTAACATATCTCCTTTGCATTAGGTCGCCCAGGCAATAAACTCATTGCCCATATCGGATCATGTTCATCAACCGAACAAGTCAAGTCTTAATGGATTTTTTAGTTTGTCCTTTAGCCAATAGAATGTCTGACATTGATCCACGTGTCCATCTTTCATTCGCTTGCTACTCTAACTTTTGGTCCAAGTCAGTCAAAATCAGTTGACTAAGCTCCAAGCTCATCTGAGCTCACACTACCTCCACCACACTACTATTGAGCTCTCCAAGTCTCCTCCTGATGTGGCAGTGATAGCCAGGCAAACTGTAGGTGGTCATACCACGCTACCAGACTGAGACTACCAAACCTTTGCAATAAGGCGGTAACTACTTGCACAGACTGTCAGGGGCTTACCGTGCCACCAGACCTTGACCGCCAGGCTTCCATGGTAGGGTGATGATCGCTCGCCCAGACCGCTAACGTTTTACCGTGCCATTGCGACACGACCAAAAGGCCATCATGATGGAGCGGTAAGCAATCATCGCTAAGTCACCGCCATCAATCATCATCACTATGCCACCATTGATCAATACACGTGGTAAGGAGGTAAACCTTCCTTCCACCAGCTCGCCACTCCCGCACCGCTCACTGTGCTACCTCCATCGCCAAAAGAAAACCCCACAGAAATGCGGCAACACCATGGCTAGACTGTCAGGGGCCCGTGATAAAGTGGTAAACCGTCAAATTGCACTTGAAAGACTAAACCCTAGTGGTAGGGTAGTAAAGGCATGAAAGAAAAAAAAATTGCCAAGTCTTTTCTGACAGAGGCACAAGACTGAAATTTGAGACATAATTTCCCAACAAGCTCCCACTTGGCGAAGACTTCCAGCTTCCTCTAGACTTCAAAAAATTACTGATGGTCATAGGCCCCAAGGCCCATCGATTGTGTGCACCATCTGAACTTGTCTGTGCTTACTGGCTTTGATAATGCATATGCAACATTCTTCAAAGTCTCAACCTTTTCAAGACAAACCTTTCCATCTTCAACCATGTCCCTCACAAAGTGATATTGCACATCAATGTGCTTTGTTCTCACATGGAAAGTTGAGTTCTTTGCCAAATAAATGGCACTCTGACTGTCATAGCAAATAGTAATTTGTCCTGCATTAAAACCAATATCCGAAAACAAATAACTTAGCCAAACTGCTTCCTTGTATGCATGAGTGGCTGCCATGTACTCTGCCTCAGTAGTGGATAAAGCAACTATAGCTTTTCGCTTGCCCATCCAACTAACTGCTCCACCATTTAACATGAACGTGTATCCACTGGTGGATCTCCTACTATCAATGTCCCCTACCCAATCAGAATCAACATATCCACAAATTTTGAGTGTTCTCTATGATGCAACCATACTGCCATGGTAACAGAAAGAATACTCTGAAGTCCCCTTCAAATATTTGAACACTCTCTTCATAGCACCCCAATGCGTTATTCTCGAATTTTCTATAAAACGGCTAAGAACTCCCACTACTTGGGAAATGTTAGGTCTTGTATAGACCATCACATACATTAAACTACCAAAAACACTTGCATATGACACCCTAGTCATGTCCTCCATCTTAGTAGCAAACTTTGGACAGTCTTCAACGGATAGTTTTGTTCCCTGCATAACTAGAACAACTAGCTACTTGCAGTCATCCATACCAAATCTCTCCAGAACCATATTGACATACTTACTCTGACTTACCCAGAGCTTTCTGCTCATTTTTTTCCTAGTTATCTCCATTCCTAGAATATACCTTGTTGCACCTAGATCTTTCAATTTGAACTTTGCAGACAACTAAGATTTAAGATCAGAAATCATAGAATTGCTATTTCCTATGAACAACATATCATCCACGTACAGGGTAATAACAAGCACACAATCATTTTCAGATTTATAATGTACACAATAATTAGATTTTGATCTATTAAATCCCATAGATAACACAAACGTGTCAAATTTCTGGTGACACATTCTAGGAGACTGTTTCAAACCATACAAAGATTTCTTTAATTTATAGACCAGATTTTGTTTACCTTTTTCAACAAAGTGCTCAGGCTGGGACATATAAATTTCTTCTTCCAACTCACCATGGAGAAATTTTGTCTTCACATCCATCTGTTCAATTTCTAAATCATATGTTGCTACCAATGACAACAGAAATCCGATAGATGTCAGCTTTGCTACATGGGAAAAAATCTCTCCATAATCAATTCTCTCAATCTGGGAAAATCCCTTTGCAACCAACCTTGCCTTATACTTCTCATCACTGCCATCAAGACCAGTCTTCTTTTTGAATACCCACTTATAGCCAATAGGCTTTCGCCCTTTAGGCAAAGGTACTAGATCCCAAGTTTCATTCTTCTTCAATGAATCCATTTCTTCATTCATGGCTTCCAGCCAAGAATTCGAATCAGACATGTTGATTGCTTCTTTTACAGTCCTAGGTTCATCGGTGCTAGTAATCAAGGCATAGGAACAGTTCGAATCTAACATTGAGAAACCATACCTTTCAAGTTGCCACTTTTCTCATGTAGATATTCTTACTGGATGAGGTTGTGGTTCTTCATCATCAGAACTCTTAGAGCTTCTTGAACTCTCCTTAGTTTTAGGTACACCATGCAGCTCTTCCTTTTCTAGAGTTTGAGGAATCTCAACTACATCATTCTTCTTTTATTTCTAATCTGTTTTGAGCTATTGATCACTTACTGAAGGTTTTAGCTCATGAAATATCATGCTTTTTTTGTACATAACCTTCTCAGTAACGAGGTTCCAAAGCTTGTATCCCTTCACACCAATTCCATAGCTGATGAGGATACATTTAACAACCTTGTTATCTAGCTTTGATCTTTTCTCATTTCAAACATATGCATATGCCTCTTTGCCAAAGACATGAACATGCCTCAGAGAGGGCTTCTTACCAGATGATGCTTCCAAAGGTGTCTTATCAACAAGAGCAGAGCAAGGAGAATGATTTACCAGATAGCATGTTGTAGCCACAGCCTCAACCTAGAACTTTTGCTCCAGACTAGCACCAGTTAGCATACTCCTTGCCTTTTCCATCAGCATCTTGTTCAACCTTTCAACAACTCCATTCTGTTGTGGAGTATAAGGTGTTGTTTTATGCCTTTTAATTTCATGATTTGTGCAATACCTTTCAAAATCTGTAGAACAAAAATCACCACCATTGTTTGTCCTTAAACATTTAATTTTCCCTCCAAACTGATTCTCAACCAAAGTTTTAAATTATTTAAACCAACTGAACACTTCTGATTTACTTTTAATAAAGTATACAAATGCCCTTCGTGAACAGTCATCAATAAAAGAAACATAATATCTAGACTTCGATAATGAAGGAACATTAACTGGACCAAACACATCAGAATGAACATAATCTAGTATGCCAGAAGATTTATGAGGACTCGTACAAAATGAAACACGGTGCTACTTTCCATAGATACAGTGTTCGCAAAAATTGAACTCAAGGTTACAATCATCAATCCCTTCTACAAGACTTTTATACGTCAAGTTTTTTAAACCTTTCTCTCCTATGTGACCAAGCCTATGATGCCACAACATAGTCTTCTCTGTTGGGAGTTTTACCTCCAATGCATTTGCAGACAAATAAGTGTCTTCACCTTCCTCTACAAGAATAGCTTTTCTTGACTTTATAGAGGCACTATTCCATTGAACAGGATGTGCATCCAGCTCATACAGAGTTCCAGTACGAACACCCTTAGCCAGCACCATTGCACCTCTAGCCATTTTACATCCTTTACTTCAAAAAGAAACTTCTACGCCAGTATCATTTAACTTACTGACAAAAAGAAGATTATGAGACAGACCCGGTATGTGCAGTACGCCACCAATCCCTTTGACTCTATCATTAGGAAACTAAATTCTAACTCTACCTCTACCAATGATCTCCAATGTTGAATTACTTACCAGGTATACCTTTCCACCATCATACTTCGCATACTTGGAGAACCATTCTTTGTGAGATGTCATGTGAAAGGATGCACCTGAGTCAACTAGCCAGACATCATCTGATGCCTGAGTTACCAAGGCTGCAATGAAGGCATTTGCATCACTCTGAGAAGAGTCATTGTTTGAAGCATTCTTCTTCTTCTCCTCCTTAAAATCCTTTCGGATATGACCAGGTTGCCCACAGTTCTAGCATTTCACCTTGGAATTTTTACCAAGAGACTTTGATCTCCTTGTGGATTTGGATTTCAACTTCTTGTCTTTATTCTTTCCTTTCTCCTTTCTTCTACCTCGAACAGCAAGGGCCTCTTTGGCCATCTCAGAAAGACTTCCTTCGCATTTCTTCAAACAGAAGTAAAGCAACCACGTCATCCATCTTGAATGCAGTTTTTGTGCTTCCAATAGCCATCACCAGATGATCCCAACTATCAAGTAATGAACACAACAAGGGCATGCAATGATCCTCCTCCTCAATATTTACACCTATACATGCCAGTTGAGTAACACTCATGTTAAATGAGTTCATATGGTCTGCAACAGATACACCTTTTTCCATTTTTAGGGAATATAACTCTTCCTCAAGAAAAGCTTATTTACCAAAGACTTTCCCTGATAAATATCGCCCAACTGCTTCCACAATGAAGAAGTAGTCTTCTCCTCGTGGACATTTAGGAGTACAGAATCGACCAGACTCGATCTAATCAGACCTCTCTCTTTTCTATCTGCAAGGTCCTAATCCTCTTGCTTCATACTTTTTGGCATAGTTCCAGACACTGCTACCCAGAGGTCTCTATCCACAAGCAAATATTCCATTTTGAGTTTCCATAACTCAAATTTGCTGCCATTGAATTTTTCAATCTCTACTCTACGTGATGTACTCGCCATCTCAAATAGAAACAATTTTTAACAATGCAAGACTCCCACTGGAATAGTATTAGCACAAAAAACTGACCTTTCAATCAAGGATAACACAACTGGCTAGGCTCTGATACCACTTGAAGGGAGAAAAGGGGACAGCATGGAATACCTCCTAACACTAATGCAATAGAGGAGAGGAGAAAAAATAGGTTCTATGGCTTCTTAAAAAATTTTGAGATGAATACATACAGAATAAAAGAGACAACAAAAAATAGGCATTCACATATTGACACAAGTATTTACGTGGGAAAACCTTTTTAGGTAAAAAACCCACCACACAAGGAAAAGACAATTTGTATTACAGTAATGAAAAAATTTCAATCTTCAATCTCTGATAATTAGCTCACAGTAGCACTCAAGTCCACTCATTGTCACAATGCTCATAGCATATAATGAATACAACTCTACTTGACTTAGCTTACAACTTACAAAAGGTCGTTACCTTTTGGTTTACATATAAAATAATGTAATCGATTGTCAAGTCTTACATTTGCATTCAATGTCTCAACCAATCACAAACCTTTAGGTTCATGCATCGATCACCCAATCAAGAAACAAATCTTCACTAACATATTTCCTTTGCATCGGGCCACCCAGGCAATAAATTGATTGCCCATATCATATCATGTTCATCAACCGAACAAGTCAAGTATTAACGGATTTATAATTTTTTCCTTTAGCCAATAGGATGTCTAACACTGATCCACATGTCCCTCTTTCATTTTCTTGCTGCTCTAACTTTTGGTCCAAGTCGATCAAACTCGATTGACTGAGCTCCAAGATCATCTGAGCTCACACTACCTCCACTACACTACTGTCGAGCTCTCCAAGTCTCCTCGTGGTGTGGAAGTGATGGCCAGGTTAACCGCAGGTGTTCATACCATGCTACTCGACCAAGACTACCAAACTTCTATGGTAAGGTGGTAAGCACTTCCACAGACTGTCAACGGCTTACTGCGCCACCAGACCCTCACCGCTAGCCTTCTATGGTAGGGCGATGACCACTCGCCTAGACGACTAAAGGTTTACCGTGCCACCACAATGCGATCGAAAGGCCATCAAGGTGGAGCAATAAGTGGTCATCGGTAAGTTGCCACCTTCAACCACCACCATTGCGCCACCGTTGATCAGTACCCATGGTAAGGAGGTAAACCTTCCTTCCACTAGCTTGCTACTCCCATGTCGCTCACCGCACTACCTCCACTACTAGAAGCAGACCCCATGGTAATGCAGTAACACTATGCCACCGCAGCCAGACTATCAAAGACCCGCGATAAAGCGGTAAACTGTCAAACTATGCCTCAAAGACTAAACCCTAGCGGTATTGTGGTAAAGGCATGAAAGAAAAAAAAATTGCCAAGTCTTTTCTGACAGAGGCATAAGACTAGCAGTTGAGACATACTTTCCTAGTAGAAAGGGGTCTAGGATTATAAGGCTTTATTTGTGCCTGATAATCAACTTGATAAGGTGGCCTATTAGGCTAATATGGTGCTTGATATGGTCTAGGATTTTGGCCTACCTGATTCTTGATATTCACTAAATCATTACCAGTAATTTTTAAAAGGCTTCTAATCTCTTGAAGCTCTTGAGATTAGGCCAGAACAACACTATTTTGAGTAGATGCTTGATAGCCTAAGGTTGGAACAATGTGTAATGGAGCAATATTCAGCATTTGGATAGGCATTAGAGGCTGAATATGAGGAAATATAGGTATTGGAGCCCTGGGTGCAATTTTTCCATCTTGAAGAAGACTATTCTTGGCTCTAATGGTCACCTTAAATTCTCCAAGTAATGACACACCACCCATTGATTGAATCTTACTGCAATGTCACTATTAAGGGCCTTAAGATAATATAATAAAGCATGATCAGCAAAAGGCCTTACCATAGCAGGAATTCTATTTCAAGTCTTTTGGAATTGGAAATTGAAATCTATCATTTGTTCTTGTGGAGCTCTCTTGATAGTTGTCATTTGTTCAGCTAGAGATAAATGATCAGATTTATCTTGAAACTACCTATTCAAAGCATCTCCTAACTCATCCCATGTTGAAATAGAGTTGACAGCTAGACCCCTAAACCATTGAAGAGCCTTACCCTTTAATGAAGCAGTCAGGAACCTGATTGCAACATTCTCTTCAATAGTATGATGAACCCCGCATATTGAAGCCATGTCTCTTATGTGCTTTATGGGTGTGGTATGATCTTCACCCATAAAAATGGGCAAACTTTTAAGTACAACAACTAGAATATCATTTTGTTGAGCCAAATTCAATGGGTTACACCCATTAAATGGCACAAATTCATTAGCTCTCGCCATTGGAGCTATTGGTACTTGCAGATTTTGTACTGGAACAGGCCTTGAAAGCCTATAGTTGGGAGGTGTATAATTTGATCTTGGTGTGTTGGGTCTCCTTCTTGATGTTTTGGCTCTTCTTCTTGGTGGTGACAATTGCAAATAGTCAAAAGGATCTTCACTTCTTGTTTGTATCATTTTCATGTGTTATCTAGTACTAGACCTACATAGAAAACCAGAGAATGGAGTCCCCAAGTATAAATTATTTACCTCAAAAGGCTAGAATATTGTTGTTCATACCAAAACAACAATCAAAATAGAGCTTCTTGTGAGTTGGAACAGTTCGCTGTCCCATCGGGCGTGCCAAAAACTATTAGCACTAAGGATTTGCACCCTAGCTAAGCCTAAACTCAACTAATCCTATGAAACATTGGAATATCTTTAGGTTATGGGTATCCTATAGTCAAGATATACCTTCGGGTTGTGGGTTGGCTCCCCTTTGAATATATCCTAAGAATTATTGATTTTGATGGGAAAAGGGAAGAAGGATAAGCGATGAAATGAAAATTTAACTCTAGGTGGTGATGCACCGAAAATTAATTAACCTATAGTAGCCTGATTCATAACTAATTTTCAAAGAATTTTTTTCGTACAATTCAGATTGATAAATTTCATTATAAAAGTGTTTTACAAAAAAGCATGGAAGAACTTGCATAATCTGTGGCCTATGATGAAATTTGTACTTTGTATACTTGCTTTCAATAAAAATGAGACAAAAGAATTTAAAGGTTTTGAAGTAAAACACATAAATATTTTATCAAATCACTCAACATGAAAAAAGACACCAAAATCTGAATAGATGAACCTTGATTGTATTGTAAATAGAAGGAATCACTACAAGACTGATTAAAATGAACTATGCTACTGTATCAAAATATTAAAATTTGAGTTACAAATCTCTATGTTTCTCTACAACATGCAAGAGATAGATAGAAAAATAAGAACTAAGGAAAAAAGCATAAGATTTTTCTCCTTTAATAGAAAATGAGTCTCAAAGTGCCAGGAGGTGGCAACTTCAGTTGGCTGCACTCTAAAATATCTATCTCAATATGTCTCACGAGCAAAAGAGAAAAGCCTAAAAATGAGGTCTCATAACTTATCCAAATTGAGCTAAAATAGCTCCAAACTCCCCCTCTCAAACTATTTGGCCAAAATGAACTCAAAAATCATCTCAAATTGACTCAAATTCAAAAATAGAACTCCAAATAGCACTTCAGTTTGACTGAAAAATCAAGGATAAACACCGTAGTTTCACCTCCTTTCAATTTTTTGCATTATTTTGGGACAAGGATGATTTACTTTAATATTTTTTATGTGATTGTTCATTTTTTACATTTACATGACAAATATTAAGGTAATTTATAAAACATTATCCTTAATGTTTCTTTACATATTCATTTTTTCCTTAATTTCATGCAAAAAATATAAAGGGGAGATAATAGTCCTTGGCCTAAGTATTGAATATCATGCATTTTTGAAATATAAGTGAAAATAAATCACTTTGACTGTCCCAACTTAGGGTTCATTTGAGAAACTCAAAAAAACAACCCTAACCCTAGTCGCGGGCTCATTTCATTCATCTTTATGCATATTATTTACTACTTCTACCACCAAGGTTTGAGCTTCTGGATCTTTCTCTGGAGATATGAATTGGAACGATACCCTAGTAAGTTATTTTCTTGAGAAAAAACTGAGATTCTTTATTTTCTTGAAGAACAGAAACCTTGCAAGTTATCTATTTGCGATAGAAAGATGAAGTAATTTGTACTTTTTTATGATATATTCTATGTTATTGCTTTATTATTTTGTATGGTTGCACGAGGGCGTGGCTCTTTTTTTATTTTTCCTTGTGATGCCACCACTTTACCATCCTGTCTGTGTTCATTTTGTGCACTATAATTTCCATACATCTTGATTGGATTTGTACATCCATTAATGAGCGCCTTGATTCTTCCAAGTTACTATCCTTTTGTTGTATTCTTTTGGCTACTATCCCTATGCAATCTTCCATAGACTGTGTTTTTTATTGTTGATGACACTCTCTCACTAGTACAAAAATAGCAATAAATGACTAAAAAGCTACTAAAAATTAGTCACGTGACCATTAGTAGTTTATTGTCATTCATTTATAATGTGACAAAATGCATGACTAGACCATTTTTAGTCATTTATTGGTTGTTTTGATTTATCAATTTGGTGGTATATTTAGTCGTTAATTTAGTCATTGATTATTGTTAACTGGTCATTTATTTAGTCATGGTAGTCATTTATATATTCATGGTAATTGTTTATTTATTCATGGTAGTTTTGTATTTAGTCATGGTAGTCATTTATTTAGTCATGGTACTAGTCATTTATTTTAGTCATTGTAGTCATTTATTTAGTCATTGTATTCATTTATTTAGTCATTGTAGTCATTTATTTCAGTCATGGTAGTCATTTTTTTAGTCATGGTAGCCATTTATTTAGTCGTGGTTTAGTCATTTATTTGGGTGAATCAGTGATTCAAGTTACAAATCAAATCTAACTTAATTAATCCTCACAAATTTATGCATATAAACTTCAAGTATCATAGATATTTAAATGTTGAGAGAAGCACCATGAAATGAAGACTAAAATGCTTGAACAAATATGATTGATCAGACATAAATAGTTCACAAATCAAGAGGAGCCACAACACAGTATTTATGAGTGGAGAAAAAACCACTCTATTAATTTACTTCATTAAACCTCTATGGCATATCAAAACCTCACTGGTTAGATTCAATGTCTCGGTGACAACTGCCTCACTGGCAAAGAAAAGCCTCACTGATTATTTTACATCATTTATTAAAGAATATTACACTTTCTCTTTTTTCTAATTAAACATGTATTTTCCTTAATCATCCAAAACATTTATGCATTTTCCCCATAGATTAAGAATTCTTACTTTTGTTTTGATCTAACAAAAAACAAAACAAAATTGTGATAGATACATTTAAAATAGTGGCTGACATATATAACTGAAGCATGCTCCTAAATATAGAAAAACTTTAAAGAAAATTCAACTATATAACTGGTAAATAACTATTGTTAGAAATCATTGCATCAAGTTTTTTCTCTCTCTTAACCTATATATTAGCTATTCATTGTTGAATATTAAACTTAACAAAAATATATTTTACCCAAAGAAACTCTTTTGCTTTCAAGTTTCAAATGACTCTAGGATACACAAATGAAGCTTCCTATGAACTAGGAGATTTTTCCTCATAATATTTATAGATAAAAATAAGAAGTGAAAGGAAATTTAGAAATGAAACCATAATCCTAGATATACAATATCATAAATATATACACTGCAAAACCAAAAAATACTTACATGATACATCTAGTATAAGAGAATACAAAAAATAGCCTTTTTACTCTAACTCATGAAATTCTTTGCAAACCCTAATTATTGATAAGGATTATTGGCTCCTCCAAAATCTTCCTCACTATTATTCACCTTTCACTTCTCCAATTTGGCGAGTTGTAGCCTAAAAATAGTATTGATAGGCGGACTTCAAAGTTTCAGTATCTATTACAATCTAAATTTACAAATGCAACCAAATCAAATATCAACTATACAAAATACATTGATAGAGAGTATCCTCCTATTAGTCTCCTTTGATTAACACAGCATGCACTTTAACCCATGCAATGGGACTGCTCTAGTTATACCATGAACTAAATGTGTAACTAAATAGAAAAAGTGTAGAAAGATTAAAAATAATTTTTTGAAAGAATGTAGAGAGACCATATTGTTTTTACACCAAATGGAAAAAAGACTAAACTACAAACCTTGAAAAAAATCTACATCCTTATTGAGCTATCTTAAAATGAAGCCCATGACGACAAAAGAGTTTGTCATTCAGAATATTTTTATAACTGGATTATAAATATGAACGATTGCAAAGACAATTAAAAGCAATATAGATGATGGGAGAAGAGAGAAAGTTTTTCTACTCAACAAAGGCGTTAGGAGAAAAGGAGATACATCATCATGCCATGCCTAATATCAACCCATCTCAAATACCTATGGACTGCTCACACACACATATGCCGACAGAGTTTTTCGAGTCAGGGCATGAGATCACCCTGTAACCATGCAATTGTGGCAACGCAGGAGGAGGAAATGAAGAATCCTAATGTAGAGGAGGAGGAGAGAATATTGATAAGTGGTTTTGGATGAGAGATACAGCCTCTAGAAATTGGCTTCCTCAAGATCATTTCCATGACATAGATGTTGTTGAGCTCTAAGAGAAACTCCTCTCCAGACAATCTACTCGACAACCCTACAATTAAGAGTGAATCATTAGATAGTATGTACCATATTTGATTATTGTCAATATCTTCACCATTTTGTGCCTATATTTTTGGTAGTGACATTGGAAACCTAATGTTGAAGATTTTTTAAGCAGCGGATCCATTTTAGGGTTTAATTTCACATTGTCATTCCCACTATTATTTTTTTTAAATGGTTTTCATGTCAAAAAAAAAGCAATATAGATGTTTATTGAGCACGATAATTATAGTAATTTCGGTTTTCTTACCAAAACCTTAGTGTGAACAGACAAAATTAAAACACATACCGATGCAGTGGCAAGATTCAAGGTGAATTATTTTCCCCACCTCGGCCCTTTTGTTAACCCCATATTCCAGTGACCTTGGGCAAGGTTTCCCAATCAAGCATCTATGGCATGGTAACGACAACTACGTGGTCTTATGGTCGCTACACTGCTTACTCGATTTCTATTGGTTTCAGCTCCTCCAAACTCTTCCTCGCTAGTATTGACCTTCACTTCTCTAATTCGGCGAGTTGCAACCTAAAAATAAGGTTTCAGTGAGGGTTTTAGAGTATGTTTATTAAAATGAAAATTATGGCCAAGATTTACCTGCATAGATTTGGTTTATTTTCCAGCTAAAAAAGATTTCAAAATGGAATCAAAAATAAATAAACTAAAATATATAATTAATCTCCCACTTTTGCATATTATTGTGTAATAATATTATATTATGCAATAATATTATATTGTGTAATAATATTATATTATGTTATATTATATATATATATATATATATATATATATATATATATATATATTATATTATGTTATATTATATTATATTATATTATATTATATTATATTATATTATATTATATTATATTATAATGCATTATATTATATATTATATTATATTATATTATAATACACTATATTATATATTATATTATATTATAATACACTATATTATATATTATATTATATTATATTATATTATATTATAATACACTATATTATATATTATATTATATTATATTATATTATAATACACTATATTATATATTATATTATAATATAATATAACCCACTCCCTCAATTCAAAATATTTTTTTTAATTATCCACTTTAATATCATATTGTCTAATTTTTATTTGTGACTAATTATTTAGATGTCTTTTTTACCCAATGATCAAATTAGTCATTTATTTAGTTGTTTACAGTTGTGTTGCAAAATATGAGTAGAATTTAGTCATCTTTAGTTGTTGTGACTAAAATTTTTAGTCACATAGTCATTTATTTGCCAAATTCTACTAGTGTCTTTAGGAAATTAAGATTGTCTTCCTCCCTCTTTCTCATAGTTGTCATCTGATTTTGATATTAGTACTACCTTTTCTTTTCTTCAATCTACCCCACAAAGTGATTGAAACCGTTGCTCTTCTTCTAATACTTCCATAGTATTGGCTTTAAAAATGATCCATATACACTATAATTTATGTCTTAATGATAGATCTGTAATCTTTAATGAGTCTTCAAATTTCATAACTTGGATTGTGTTGAGGTCAAAAATAACACTCATAACCATGTTCAAAACCCTCCTTACCATGCCCTTATAGATTCTTGTTATCTTATTTTTCTCTTTCAATTTGTTGTTACAAGTTTGTCTTTGAAGTTGTATAGGGAAATCTTCATGTAAAGGAAGACTTTGAACTCAACCATCATCAGTAATGATACCTATAACTAATATAAAATTCCTGAGTTTGAGTATTCTGAAGCAAGCTATTAGATACAACCTTTTGAGGAGTTATTCACACTTATTTAAATGATTGCCATACTCTATAATCTTTGCACCATACATTTGTTCAATGTCGGCCCCCCTTTAATACTTGAAAGATATTCATATATTGTTTCTTCAATCTTCATGATTTGATTGTCACTTACAGGTATTCACCTTGTTACTCACTGCCATTCCTCATGGAAGCATTCAATTATTCACTATCCTTAAGACATTGTACCTCCTTTATCACAATACAGTCATGCTTCATATGGTTTTCTCTCTATCTTTGTTGCTTTAAGTTTCAAAGCTTCCTACAACCTACTTATATGGTATTAAGGACTATCACTTTACTTTCATTGAAGTGAACTCAGAATAATCTTCATTCCTCATTTATTTCACTATCAATTGTATTGTATTGTGATATTTTCCACCTTGTTTCTTAAGTAGTGATTACTGCCCTTTCATCATGATGACAACAGATGTTGATGACTGTCCATTTCTTCTTGTGACCCTCTTGAGCATTGTCCACTCCTCTGGCATCTATGGTGTAGCATGGTTGTGCTCTTTCATACCTTTCACATGACTATTAAAATATCCTTGAGCACTTTACTACCTTCTTTTGATCTACGCATAACAATTATATTATGATCTCTTCATATGAAGATTATACTATTATTATTGTCTTCAGTAGTCTCTTCTTTCACAGTTGCTAGGCTCAACCCTTGTGGGAGCCACATTTTCTCCATATATAGTGATGTTAAACAAAGTAATCCGACAATGGAAAATGTACCTATACCTGCATAGTGAGCAAACAAGTTAATAAAAACAATGAAGCTCAAAGCCTAATGATGATTGATGATCCTCTTCTTTTCTTGGATACTTGGGATAACTGCTCAACTAATTTAATGCTTCATAAAATTAGGTTATATATTTTTTGATATTACATATGAGGAGAATTGGAATCTTGAACTCTAACATCATCTCTGAGCTATTTCTTGTAGACATTTCTCGAGCTTACCAACAAAGGGAGTTGAAGATGCAACAGATCAATATTGGGGTTCGTCATTCAGGCAATGACGGATCCCTTTTCTTTTCATGACTTCACCATTATTTTCTCTTCAGATGTATAATTTACTTTTATGTTGGATCATTTCAGTTATTCCCATGGCTTGTGTGGGAAACTTATCAACATACTTTTGTAAAATGAATAAAAGACAACTATTTTATGCAAAGTTTGTGTAATTTTTTCTCTTTCTATAAAACAATTGCAAAAATGAAAACTAAAACACTTCATCTTATGGCATCCTTTTGTATGATAATTAAAATCTAGCAGAATTTTTTATTTGTGTACCTTTCACTCTTAAGTCTTCACTGTTGTTCTAGCCCTGCCTGATTGGGTTGAAAACACAATTATGTAAAAAATGGTAAAGAGCATCTTGTTTATTACATTATCTAAACTTTGATTGATTATGAGAAACGATACACAATAATAGAAAACAATGTTTGGCTCTTGTATTCGCTACAAGTAAATTGAGACATTACTTATTGAATGCAGAAATACATGTGGTGACGAAATTTTATCCTCTAAAACATATTTTTTGTAAAACAGATTTATCAGGATCCTTAGCTAAATGGGTTATTTTGTTAACAAAGTTTGACCTTAGGTTTATTTCACAAAAATAAATTAAAGGATAAGCCTTAACCAACCACTTAGCAAACACTCCCTCACCCCTAGCATTACCTAATGTAGAAACATTCCCTAATGAGAATGTGTGGACTATTCAAAAAGATCAAGAAGCATGGGAATTATAATTTGATGGATCTAAGTGTAGAACAAGCTCCGAATCCGGGGTTATAATAGTCTCACCCATAGGAAATCATATTCCCTTATCATATCACATAAATTTCCTATACACCAACAACATGGTGAAATATGAAGCATTAATTGTTGGTTTGCACACTATTTTAGCTTTGGGAGTTTAAAATATTAAGATATTTGGTGATTCATAATTATTCGTTAATTAAATAAATGAGACATATCAAGCAAAGCATGAAAAATTATCGAAATACAAAGATCTCACAATGAATTTGTTAGAGAATTTCTAATCATTTACCATTGACAACATCCCACAAAAGGATAATCGGCATGTGGATGCAATTGCAAGTGTAAATTCTCTTATATCACCTCAAGATCCTTCAAAGAATTCCACATTTATTGTCCATCCAATTACAAAACCATCAATTGAATCCAAAGTTAAATAAGTATCAACCACAACTATGGAAGGCTCTAGTGAATTGAATACATCAATATTTAATTATTTAAAAGAAGTTAAATTTCCTAAGTCGGCAACGAAAAATACTTGAGATCATCTTAGAAAACTAGTGACTAAGTATATAATTCTTACCAACGTATTATATAGAAGATCCTTTAACGGAATTTTACTTAGATTCCTTAGAAAATCTAAAATCCTCATAGCACTTGAAGAGGCTCATGCAGGTGCCTATGGAGGTCATTTTGGAGGAAGATCATTAGTTCAAAAACTCGTTTGCATGGGATACTATTGGATATATATGGAAAAATAATGCTTTGAGTATATTAAGATATATCACAAATGTCAGGAACATAGCAATTTGATTCATGCTCCTACTTTTGAGCTTTGGACCCAAATTCCTATTTGGTCGTTCTTAGTGTGGGGACTAGATCTAATTGGAAAAATCCCTCCACCAGACATACTTTTATAATTAACACGGAAGATTATTTCAAAAAATGGGTAGAATCTATCCTTCTTTGATCAACAACTACCGATGTGATATGCCATTTCATATTGGAACATACTATTGCTCACTTTGGACTTCCTTCAACATTAGTTTCTGATAATGGTACACCATTTAAGAATAATGGTGTGAAGAAGTTACTAGAAACATTTAACATCCAACATCACTTTTCAACACCTTACTACCCATAATATAATGGTCAAGTTGAATCAACTAATAAGACCTTGGAGAAAATCCTAAGGAAGACAGTAAACAAACACAATAAGGATTTGCACACATAGTTGATGTATGCATTATGGGATTACCATACTAGTATCAAAAAATCCACTAGGACTACCCCTAATAACCGTGTCTATGGTGTCGAGGAAATTATGCCCTCGGAGTTAGAAATCCCCATGTTAAGGATTGCTCTTCAAGGACTTATTGATGACAACACTTATAAAGAACAACGATTGCATCATCTTGAGATGCTCGATGAACAGTTCATTAACACTCTTGAACATCTCCAAGCTTATGCTAGAAAATTTCAACATAGTTATAGCGATCATGTCATCCCTCACGTATTCAACAAAGGTGATTTGGTGTTGTTCGAAAATCAATGTAATGTTAATGTTGACCCGACTGAAAAAGGAAAATTCAGTCCTAATTGGTTAGGAACTTATATAATTAATGAAAGTTATGGGTCTAAAGCATACATGTTAACAGAAATGGATGGTACGCCTCTCAAAAAACCCATTAATGTTGCACATCTACACTGGTATTATGTCTAATCTTCTTGAATAGTGTGAATTATAAATCAGTGGTGTTAGAGTTAGTGGATAGCATTCTATGTGCTCTCTCATTGCTTCATTCTTGACAAACAATTATTTGTGTGCCTTGAATACTAAAGTGATTATTTAATTCATTTTTAAATGGTTACTTTAGGTTTCATGCTATTCAATTTCATCTTATATGTTGTGTTAGATTAGATCCTTATATGCATTTAATGTTCTTTAATTATATCATAGGTACATTTAATTTAGCATAACATACTTAATCATAATGTCGCATCTAACAGAAACTAGAATAAGTTTAATTACATCACATAAAACATGTTAAATCATGGATATATTCATTAAATAGTTTTAAAAATATTATTTAATCAATCACATTACCATTTAACATTTAACACATAAACACAAGTAACAAAACATCAAATGATCATATATATGTATATATCAAAGTTTTGTGTAGATGTCATCAATATATACAATGCCAATGAGGTTTGTGACTGCTAGATCCCTTGGGATTTGGTGCTCACATCTATCTATATGTGGTCTATCAGGAGATGGTGGTATGTGATCATGATCGTGATTCATCGAGTGCATTAAGAGAAAACTTCAAACCTTGTGCCTGTCCAAGGGCTCCCATCGCTCCCTTGCTAGCTAATCTCTCTCCGCCTGTAGTCTAGCTACCGCTAACTATATTCTCTCAATATTTTTTGGAGCTCGAGATGATTGGGCATCCTAGGAAGCCTTAGCTCGGTGGATGCACTTCCCAAGACTCTCATATGTTGCTCGTAGACTAACGTATAGCTCAATCAGCTATGGATCTCGCTCCACAATGGGTGGGGGAACATAGTTTGTATTAGCAGCATCCTCGTAGACTAATGAGGGAACTATCTCGGTAGCCACCTAATTATAAAGATCATGAAGGTCTCTCACAGCTCCTACAAGATAAAAATCATAAATATAATCACTACACATCATGATATATAGGAATAAAATTAAAAACATAAGCATAAAGCATGGAAGTAAATAAAATATTGTCACCTAGCTCTCCAACTAGTTGTGTAAAGACATCATCATCATGTATAAGAGGCATAGAGGATGTGTTAGCCTCTCCATGACTGTAGGTGCTAGTTCTTGCTGCAAATTTTGATCATGATCTAATAACATGAATGGGAGATAGATCTCCCTGGTCGTGTTCCACTAGATCCTCATATGTTGCCTCATCACCCTCGCTCATCAACTTCTCATCCTCATCCTCCTCCTTGTCCTCCTCCTCATCCTCCTCCTTGTCCTCCTTCTCATCCTCCTCCTGTTGGCCATCATATTCAAGATTTGTAGCCTCTTCATACTCCTCATCTATCACATCTATGAATATGTATGTGGCCCTGAAGTGTATCTCCTTAGCTATGTCCTCCTCATCTCCCTGATTTGGGAGTGGCCCTTCATCACCTATCATTTCATCCATTGGGAATACAGGAGATGACCATGCTTTTAACCACCACTCCTCATAGGCATCTATGCTACTGATGTCATTAGTGTCGAAGATCAGAGGAATATCATGATCCTCGTACTCGAAATCACTATAGAAAACATCATCGGCAGTGAACTATCTAGTATTGCCAGGCCTCCAAACACTCTATACTGATCTCTTGAAAAAGGGTCATGCCATGGGTTCTATCTAGACTTGTCCAAAATGTCACATAATGTGATCATAGTAGAAAGGTCATACTATGTAATCGTGTTTACCTATCAAAAATCTATCTATTTGCAATCTCCTCATCTAACGAATCTCATCTAGCCAATGTGGAATAAGCTGGTAAGGTCTCCATATGATCTCCTCCTTGTCCATTTAGTTGAATTGGAATCCAAAAATTCAAGTCACCATACTACCATGGCCATTGCAATGGATAGTTGAATGCACGAGGATACCCTAGGGCTAATGCACATGGAAATCTTGTCATTCTGGTGCACGTGATATGCTTCAAGCACCACACCTATAGCAGCATACAATGTACCATACTATCGATCTCTTGAAATAAAAATCACCCAAGATCATAATATAGATTTGCAAGGATGATTCATGCCCAAGCGTACATGATCATGTGCTCTTCCATCCCCTGAATCATATGTATTATTCTTCCCTCTAAATGTGTTCCCCGATCATTAGGGATGAGAACTAGTGCTATAGTGAACATCATAATTTGTGCAACAAGTGGTGTTCATGAATATAGTAGCATGGCTAGATCGATCTTTTTCCTCACCATACCATCATGAATTGGACCCCCAAGGAAATACTACATATCGTATTTCATCTCCTGAAATCACCGATCCATAAGGAAACATACCATCTATCCCCGAATCAGAACTTAAATTATGTGATGGATGTCCTCTAACGTGATGGTCAGATGTCTCACCAATGGGAAGATGAAACGTGCATGTATCTGCATTGCACCGCTCTGTTAGTGCCATCAACATAGCATCATGTTACCCCATGGGAGGCATGAGGTATGCCTAATACAATCTTATGGTTTGTAATATATATATCCTCTGCTGAGAGTATCAGGGCTAGGTCTCAGAGGCGACTGATTTGTTTGCCACCCAAACACTGCCACAAACAGGGAGGAATCTAACAAAAAAGAAAAAATATGTCCTATAAGCATTCTACAATCTAAAATCTATACATCAACAACCAAAAAAGTGAACCAAAGTTATTCTAGTGTACTCTTCTAAGGGTCATATACACTTTAGACCCCTTTTAGGACACTTCACAAAGAAACGGGACACTTTGCGACAAAAACAGACACTTTGTGAAGAAACGGGACACTCTGCAACAAAAATGGACACTTCGCGACAAAAGGGGACACTTTGTGACAAAAAGGGACGCTCTGCGAAAAAAGGGACACTTTGTAAAAAAAGGGGACACTTTGCAAACTTTTTTTCCAAGGCCCTAAATTAACCTAGAAATATGTTCAAAACATAAAATAAATGTGTAAGGAAAAAGCTAAGGTAGAATAATTAACTCACCTAATAATAATGCTCGTCGTGAGCTACCTAATCTCGTAGGACATCCAATCTAATAGGCACATAATCTCATCACCTCATCATCTTCAATCACTCTTCACCAAACTCAAGCTACAAGAAGATAAATTACAAAATAGTTAGAATTTACTTCACTTTTTACTCTTATATAAGTTAAAATTAGGGATTTTACTATATTAGGGTTAAAAATTTCCTTTCATTCAAATTAACATAACAGGAGCTAGAGAGCTTCGTTTTTGACATCATTTGTTGCATTGGAATCATGGTTCCACTCTCGTTCTCATCAAATGTTTATCATTATGAGGTATGGTACTTGGAAATACCCTATGATATGACCTACCTTATTCGGTGTGGATAGAACACTACCTTGATTCCACCTCCACAAAGCAAGCAGAATCAAGGGGTATACATCTACCCTCGAATGTGATTTCTAGAAAGAAGTTAGATAAGAGTATAATTGGAAAACTAACAAGTTTGTGTTGTAGGATGTGGTTCCTAACATTATGGTGTTGTAGATAGCTAAAGTGGGGGCTTCATTCTCCCATATTATGATTGAACTTATATGTGTATCCTTTTATGAAACAAAGATTATTGTTGGAGCCCTTTAGCTTGCATATGCATATAGAGTCATATGGGCACTAAAGTGGGGGGCTAAATGTAGTGTAGATAATTGTAAAATCTTGAAAGCGATATAATTCCACACTTAATTTGGACCTATTTTGGCACCCTTGCATTAAATACCCTTTTAAATCATCATTAATAGGCCCCTAAGACCCATTATTTTGAATCTTGAGGCTTATTTCAGCTAAAAACCTAACAAAGTCATCTAAAACATCAAAAAATTCAAAAAACCCACCTCAAAAATCTAGGTGGGACTCATTCGCCACCTTGGGCGAATAATCCCATTTAAAGCGTTTTTAGGGTTTGAGCGAGAAAATCACATTTTTAATTCAAAATTTTGGTTGATGTCGGCTTTTGAGATCCGAATAATGGTAAATTAGGTGTTAATGCCTATATAAGCAAGCTCCTAAGTCATTTTTTTCATGTAAGCAAGCATTTTTCAAGAGCAATTTCAAGATCCAATCATTCTTTCACAAGAGCATTCAAGTTTCAAAAGTAAGCAAGGTGAAGTCTTGGGGCAACATTAAAGTGTTTTTGCAGGTATTCAAGCTCACTTTCATTCAATATCTAGCATTTTTAAGGGTTGATCATGGTTGTCTATGGTGAATCATGATGGATTCTATGTTGGGGAGATGCAACTAGCCATCAATCCAAGCCTAATGACTTGTTTCCTAAGTGATTCCATCCTCCATTATCACTCTACATTCAACCTAAGGAAGGTACAAGTTTCATTAGCCTGGCTCATTTGGGTGATTAGACATCTCTCAAAGTGAGTCATCCATTATCATAGTCTATTCATGCATCTCACTCTTGCACATTATAATAGGGTTGCATTATGTTTTAGATTTCCTAGTCTTAGACACACTTAAGGCTAGGGTTTATGTTCACATATACATTCAAGTTTCATTATTTCTATCAAGGTTTAATTACCAAACTAGGGGTTTGGATGAGGCAAACCCCCATAAGTAAATCAAGTCTATATGTTGTTTTGCAGATCTTTTCATAGATTCGGATCCGAAAGTTCAATTTGGGAGAAAAGAGAGGTGTTGAAGTGCAGATCTCAAATTTGAATTCCCAAAAAAGTGAAACAGGACTAATTCACCAGAAGTGGTGAATGAATCCCACTACAGGTAATTTTTCAATATTTTTGTAGATTCGGATACCCTTTTTCCAAAAACTCGTTCTTGTGCAGAAACCCAAATCTAGGATTGATTCGCCCAGATTGGTGAATGAGTCCTAGTAGGTCAAAAGTTCAAATTTTTCAGTATTTCTAAGCTCATCTAAGTCTACTTCAGATTCATAGTTGCACATAATTCATCCTACAATTTTTTATTATATTTTATTTGCATTTCTAGGTCATCTAGTTAAATTTTTCATTGAATTAGGGTTAAGAATTTCATCTTGCATTTTATTTATCTTTCCAAGTCTTAACTTGGTGATGAACCCCTCATTAGTTTAGAATCAACCCCTAAGACATCCCTATTGTAAGATCTCTTTCTCCTTTGCATTGAGATCTCTAGGGTTTGTTCTTGAATGAGAGAGAGTGAAGATTGTCCCTCTAGGTCATAAACCCTAGAAATCAACAATTCTCAACCTTTCACCTTCTTTCATAAATTGAATACAAACCTTCTCATAAAACACTTATGTATTTCATGATCATATTTGAGTTATAAAAAAATAACTCTCTTTGTTTGAGTTTTACTATGAGTTTAGAATAGCTAGTAAAGTTGAAATTTTGGTGCATCACCTCCCTAGTAACAGTAGAATTCCATTTCCAAAGCAACCTTCTTACCCTTTTCCCAATCAATTTCAGTTGTTTTTAAGAGTCTTCTCAAAGGGAACCAACCCATAATCTAGAGGTTCATCCTCATCTTAGGCAACCCATAGGCCTGAGGATTTTCCCATGTTGTACAAGATTGTTGAGCTTGAAATTTTAGCATTATGGGCACAATCCTTGTTGACAATAGTTTTGGTGTGCACAGTGGGACACTAAAACTCATTTTAGTGAGGAGATACAAATATTTTCCCTGTTGTTCTAGTATATTTAGAAAATTTTTGACCTTTTTGAGGTTATAAATATATACCTTGCAAATCTTCTCTTTAATTTTGAAGCAGATCTAGTGCAATCAACACATGAGAAGAGTACAAACAAGAAGAATCTATTTTATATTTGAGTACTATTAGCTATCACCACCAAGAAGAAAAGGGACGGAAAAAAGAATAATTCATAGCACAACTAGATCACATTCTACACCTCTAAACTATAGGCCTGCAAGTCCTATTCCAAGAGTTTCAGTACCAAACGTTCAAGTACCGAAAATTCCTATGGCAAGACAATTTATCTTTTCATCAATTAATGGGGGCAGCCCATTAAATATTGATCGACATGATGATATTCATGTGGCATCCCTTAAAATCTTACCTTCTTTCACATGAGAATATCAGACTACCCCTATTGAGCATATTAGGGATGTAGCTACTTTATGCTCAGCTCATAATATCACAGCTAGAATGTAGCAATCAAGCTCTTGGTTGCATCACTGAAAGGAAAATCCTTGCAATGGTTGAGGAGTCTTCTAGTTAATTCAATAAAAGCATGGGATGAACTAGGTGATGGTTTGCACAAGCAATTAGAAAACAAGTCAAATCGCTTGTCTCTATTGGAGCAACTAAGTACCATTAAGAGAGCTCTACACAAGCACATGTTTGACTTTAACTACCGTTTCTAGAAGACGTGGGATAGAATCCCACCAACGGTAAGGCCTTTAGCTCAACATGAATTTTTGTATTTCCTAAAATCCCTTAACAATGATATATTTGTAATGATTCAGTCTATGGGTGGAAATATACTTCCTAATGCATATGACATTGCCATTAGAGCAGAAAATAGCCTCATACAAGCTAGAAAAATATCCCCAAGGCCTCCAATGCCTATTTTTCCTAAGGTATAGCCAATATACCATTTCCATTACCCCTAATAGTTGTTGTTCCTCGTGTTCCAACATTGAATTACTAGGTTTCATCCCTATAGAAGGGTGTTTCATCCCAATATCAAGAGCTTCAAGAGATTAGAAGTCTATTAAAACTGTTGGTAATGATTTTGTGAATATCAAGAATCATGTAGGCATCCTAGACCATATAAAGTGCCATATAAGCCTAATAGGCCACCTTATCAAGTTGATTCACAAGGTTAAAGAAGGAATTAAAATACTAGACCTTATTAGCCTTATAATCCCAATACTACCAGCTCTTATAGAGAGCTCATATGCATGTACAAAAAAATATGGCACAAGATTGTGAATGGTGTTTTCCATGTAACCAACCTCATAATCAGAACACTTGTTCCAGTGGAATGTTGAATCAGGCTCTTATGGTACAAAATAATACTGTTGTCCCACAAGATGTGACAAAAGAAACTAGTGGATAGTAGGGTTCTCAAAATGTACAAGATGCCTCTAATGTTTCTTTAATGAATTGGCAAGGTAATGATTTTTGTGGAGTGCATCAATCACAAGTAAAAAATCAATCATATACCTCCATAGAAACCAATACAAAGTCAAAGAAAAGAGTCCTTGACATAGGGTAGCAGGCTGATAAAGGCCAACAAGTTGATAAGGGCAGAAATCAGACTTCTACAAGTCAACAAGGCCAAGTTGGGCATTCAACCTCCTAGAATTTTTAGATTTTTCCAAGGGCTCGAGTGGTGGCTATGTCACCAAAAAGTGTAGACGTCGACACTTTTTTGCTCATTTGGACCTTTGCCTGTGGATTTTGGACCATTTTCAACCACTTTTCACCCATTTCCAAACATTGTGCCAAAGTGTTGTAAGTTTTTGTAAAACATTTTCATGCTTTCCTAGGCTTGTCATCACTCAATCAACCCTTTATTATGCTCTAATGACCCCTTAATACACATACATGTCCTATCTTATTATGTTTTCAAAAGACAATCCCGAAAAACATAAATAGTCACACTTAAATCCTCGACAACCAATGAAAATTGCCCAGGTGGACTAGGTTGCCACTTTGGGTGACCTAGTCCCATGTGGCATAAAATTCAAATTAAAATTAAAATTCTTTCAGGATTTTTATCTCTAAAACCCTAAGCTCGGCCTATATGGTGTTATTTTGGGGAAATTAGGGCAAAACTTGTATAAATAAGCCTCAAAACCCTAATTTCTCATTAGAGACCCTTATTCTACTCAACTCACATCTTTCCGACATCCTCATCTCTCCTTCTCAAGAAAGATAGGGTTTTTGAGTAGTCTAAGCCAACAAAACATCTCTCAAAAAGAATTCAAGGGTCAGATCCTCCATTGCTGCAATTCTAGATCAAACATCATGGCAAGGTAAAATCCATCTCTCCTTTGTTTCATGCTTCATTTCATTACTTCATTTCATCATTACTCAAAAGGGGTTTGAATGAGGCAAACCCCTAATCCCTAACAATCAACAAGTTTTCCTTCTTTGTGTGTTTTTGTAGGTCTTGCAAGTAGATTTGACAAAGGATCAAGGTGGAAGATTATTCAACAACTCATCCAAGCTCTCTAAGGTTGAAGAAACCTTAGTTGAAGCTTGGAAGACATCCACAAACTAGAATCTGCATTTTCAGGACCAGACACCTGGAGGAGTAGAAAACACAGACCAAGGGCTCCAGATTCCATCTTCTAATTCATAGAAATTCAAAAGAGGACTAGGTCACCACTTTGGGTGACCTAGTCCCGTTGAAGCTATTTTTCAGGGATTTTCACATTTTTGGATACCCTTTTGGCAGAAACCTCCTCCGCTGAAGTTTTCCAAGAAAAGGACTAGATCGCCTAGATTGGCACAAGTATCCCTTTCGGAATCTACATCAAATTCAATAGCATTCTAGACCTCCAACAGATCCTCCTTCAAATCCCAGGTGCACTCATTCTATATTTTTCATTTCTGTATTGTTTAGTAATTCTTGGATCATTTTGTATATGTTTGCATATCATTATGTGTTCTCGAGCATAGTTGCATTCTTTAGGTTTTACATTTATAATTAGTTTCTTGTATTCATTTATAGCATTTAGGGCACTCCACACACACCTCTCACAACCCCCAATCAACCCCAAATCCAGTATTTGAATGCAATCACCAAAAACCAAACCATTAGTGTGAAAGAGAGCCATTCTTCCAAAGTAAACTTCTAGGTGAAAAACCCTAGAAACTCATTGGGGAATCTTCTTTCCCTATTGTGCATGTTTTTGGTGGTTCAATGGCAAGTAAGGAGCAGCAAAAAATCCAATCACAACCTCTACAAGCACAAACTAATGTTATTATTTCCAAAGGACATCAAAAGGTTAGTGTTGTTTCATTTAATATTGTGGATCATATGAAGAAAGCTACTATTATTTTATCAATGATATATTCTTTGTATATCCTTGGAAAAAAAGGCTTATTGTAAGATGCCTTAGCTAAGATCATAATGTCAAATGAGCCTCCTAAAGAGAAACCCAAAGTTGTGCTTGCAAACAGACCTAAAACAAAGAATGAACACCCAACTAAAGAGGTTAAACCACCCCCATTTTATGTTTGTTTGATTATTGGCCCACACTTAGTTCATAATTGCATGATTGACTCAAGAGCATGCAGCTTCGTAATGCTAAAACAACTAATAGATAAGTTGGGGTTAACATATGAGCCTATTACAAAGGGGGTAATTCAATTTGATGGGACAACAATAAACTCAGTTGGGGTGATTAAAAATATAGCTCTTACCTTACACGCTTTCCCAAATTTTTAAATCCCACAAGATATTTATGTCATAAACCTGCCACCTTTCTTTTTCATATGCATTTCTAGGCATTTCACTGCAAATTTGGGAGGATACCTATCTTTTGATTGGTCACATCTATTTTTTAGGACAAGATACGGCATTAAGGTGACCATAAAAGCAAAAAAAATTGCAAAGGATCGCATAGAGCCATATGTTCCTAATGCCATAAATGAAAATATTTCCATTCATGAACAAGAAGATCAATCCATAATCCAAGATCCCAACACTCCCATAGAAGGCATACCTGATCTAAATTTAGATGAATGGGCAGCCAAAAATCATGAAGTTGATCCTTTCAACCATATGGATGAAGTAGGACTTGGAATTCATATGATTCATGAGAAAGATGCACTTGTCCCTAACCTGGTAAAAGAGGAAGAACAATAGTATGAATAGTAATCTAATCAGCATTGGCAACTTTATTTTGATGGCTCAAGAAGCACAGTTGGAGCTGGTGGAGGTGCTATATTGATCTCTCCTGATGGTGAGAGATATTATTGAGCTATAACATTTTCTTTTAGTTGTTCTAACAACACAGTAGAATATGAAGCACTCATCCATGGCTTAGAATGGGAAAGAAAGAAAGGTATCAAGTGTTTACAGGTATTTGGGGATACATAATTGGTAGCAAATCAGGTGAAAAATATCAATATTATTAAAAATTATTTGCTTAATTTGTATAAACATAGAGTTTGGGATCTTATTGAAGAGTTTGATGCCTTCAACTCGCTTTCCATTCTAAGAAATTAGAATAAAGAAGTTGATAGGTTGGTCAAGTCATAGGTTCACAATTTGATATTCCAAATGAGCTGAAAAATGTTGAAGTACAACAATATGTAAAGGTGGTTGTAAGGCCATCAGTTCCAGATAACAACACCAATTGGTAGGTATTTGAAAGTGATGAAAAAAATTTAAATTTTTTGATTGAAGAAGCTGAATTTACAATTGGGAATCAACAAAAATGGCAGCAGTAGTATGAGAATCAGATTCTACAACTGAAGTTAAATAAGTTTCCAAAAGGTTTGGTAACTTTGGAATCTATCTTTAACACTGATGATCAAGTGAGGAAAGACAAAACCAAAATGACAGTTAAAGAAGAGCATTATGAACCCATTAAGATCTTCAAAGATAAGCTCCTTAAGCTTGGAAAGGTATGCACGAAGGAAGAAAATCATGCTTTTATTTTATTTTGCCAAGAATTTAATGATGTATTTGCTTGGGAATATGGAGATTTGAAAGGCTTTAATCCTGAATTGGCTCAACACACCATTGAGTTGGAACCCAATGCAAAACCAGTGAGACAAAAGAAAATCCCTTTGAATCCAAAGTTGGAACACCTCATGAAAATAGAGCTAAACAAGGTGATCCAAGGTAATATCATCTTTCCTATTAAGCATACATCTTGGGATTCAAATTTAGTACCTATTGAGAAAAATAATGGGTAGATCAGGTTATGTGTTGACTTTAGAGATCTAAACAAAGTTGAACCCTCAAATATCACATTATTCGTTGCCCTCAATGGAAAAAATTTTGCAAGTTGTAACATGATCTTATATATTTTTATTGTTAGATGGTTACTCAAGGTACAATCAAATTTTGGTAAAAGAAGAGGATCAATTCAAAACCGATTTTACCACCAAATGGGGAACCATGGTATTTAGAAAGACTCCCTTTGGATTGTCCAGTGTAGGGGAAAAATTCCAAAGAGCTATGGAGATGGCTTTCCAAGGTCTCATGAATAAGTTTGTACTTGTTTATCTCGATGACATAATTGTTTTTCAAAAGATGCTAATGAAAATTTTGATCACTTCGGGAAAATCTTTGAGAGATGCATGGAATGTGGTGTTTCTCTCAATCCTAAGAAGAGCATCTTTAGTGTCCATAAAGGTAGATTGTTGGGTCACATACTCTCAAAGCAAGGTATCACCATAGATCCTGAAAGAGTAAAATCAATTTTAGCTTTACCTTTACCTTCTCATAAGAAGGCTCTACAAAGCTTCTTAGGAAGAATAAATTTCATTAGAAGCTATGTTGAAGAAAGATATAAGTTTCAACTGGTCAAGAGAAGCCAAGAGGTGTTTTGAAGAGATTAAAGAAGCTATTGCAATTGCACCAACTCTTGTAAGCCAAAATTTTGCAAATGATTTCATATTATGTTCTTTTGGGAGCATTGATAGCATCTCAGCTATGTTTGTACAAAAAAATGAAGTTGGGATAGAGCAACCAATAGCCTTCTTCAGCCAAGGTTTGGAAGGTTATGAAGAAAGGTATACCTTTATAGAAAAACATGATTTAGCTGTCATAAGAAGCCTTAAGAAATTCAGGTATTTTCTTTCAAATAAAAAGATTCATCTTATGGTCTCTCATCCAAGTGCTAAAGATTTTTTTCTTATTAAGGATCTAAATGACAAGAGGGTTGGTTGGATAACCAAATTCATGGAAAATGACATAGACATCAAAGTAAAAAAAATGGTAAGAGGAAAATGATTGTGTGAGAAGCTAACTGGTAAGGTTGAGGATACTGAACAAATCAAAGAAGAAGTTGTTCTTATGTTAGAGAATGAATATCAAGTTGTTGTCCCAACTCCTCCTACAAGTTGGATTCAAGAAAAAATGAAGGTATTTCAAAATTTAAGCCATTCCTTATGTCATTTTGAATGGGAACTTATATAGGAGGAAATTTCATGGAGCTTTATTGAGATGCATAGAATCTGATCAGATTAACAAGGTGTTGGAAGAATTTTTTAATGGAACAGCTAGTGGCTATTTTGCACCAAGAACTATAGCTCTTAAAGTTATGAGATCTGGTTACTATCGGCCCAATTTATACAAATATGTTTATGCATGGGTAAGAAAATACAAACAATGTGCCTTATTTGTAGGAAAACAAATATTAGCAGCTTTACCTTTGCACCCAATTTAAGTAGAGCAGCCATTCATGAAGTGGGGTCTCGATTTCATTGGACCCATCAATCCACCTTCTAGTTCAAGGCACAAGTGGATTTTGATAGCCACTGACTACTTCACCAAATGGAAAAAGGTTGTAGCATTGAAGGAGGCAAATGAAAGTGCAATCCTAAATTTTGTATGAGGACATAGTAGCAAGGTTTGGTACCCCTGAATTAATTATCTTAGTTAATGCACTAGCTTTTGTAGGAATGAGAGTAACTGAATGGGTTGTTAAGAATGATGTATTTTTTATCACTTCGTCCAATTACTATCCACAAGGTAATGGACAAGTTGAGTCAACTAATAAGAATCTAATTAGAATCATTAAAAGAATAATTGAAGACAATTAGAGAAATTGGAATAAAAATATGAAGCTAGCCTTATGGGTTGATAGAATTATACCCAAGAGGTCTATAGGTAATTCTCCATACGTTCTTATTTATGGAAAAGAAGCTAGGCTTCCTATCTCAATAGAGTTACCAACTCTAAGTTTGATCAAAAAGTTGGAAATGATGGAGGAAGAACCAATAGAGGTAATGCTTTCTGAGTTGATGGAGTTAGAATAAATAAGAAGACAAACACTTCAAAAGCTAGAGATTCATCAAGCACTCAAGAAAAAGATATTTGACAGGAAGGCAATCCCACAAAATTTCAATGAAGGAGATCTTGTTCTTAAAAGGGGTGAGCTAAATAGTAGGTTTAGAAAACACACCAAATTTGATGTTATGTGGAGTGGTCCTTTCATGATCACAAAATGAAAGGAAAGAATGCAGATGCGGAACACTTTTCTAATGTAAAAACTCAGAGGAGAATACAGATATGACTTAAATTTTACAATTACATACCATTAAGATGCACATGAAAGAAATAACAGAATAGAGAAATTATGCTCAAACATAATTGACACCAGATTTACATGGGAAAACCCTTATGAGAGAGAAACCTAGCACACCAAAGAAGATCATTTATATTAGAGTAAACAAAATTACAAAGTTATAGACTCCTCTTTTCCGATGTCAATATTATAGAAGCATTATTTACTTGACCAATCTCAAATAGAATATCAATGTTACAATGCTTTCTTACAACATACAATGAAACTCACAAAACCGATCAATCAATTCATTCAACCATTGAGCTACTAAATCACAGAACCTTTTTTAGTTCTTGTACGTTGCAATGTATAGCAACAACAATCCACAATCCATTCAACTTCCTCCATAGGCCAACCGTCGAACTTCTTAGGGATCCAAACAACCTTTATCCAAGTCAAAAAATTTCTCCACATAACGGCTTACATCTCAGCAAACATTCAGCCCATGTTTTTCTCCTTTATACCGTGCTACCATTGCATATTCAATAATCTCCCATGCTGTGGTGGTTTACCTCGCTATTGTCGGACAGGTTGACAGCACCCGAGGTATAGCAGTAACCGCACTACCGCTAGACATTTTGCATACCTCTGCGGTATGGCGGTAACACCCCACACTACTGTTGCACACTAGGCAACCTCCTACGGCATGGCGGTAAAAAACCACACTACCGCTCAATAAGTGAGAGGCTCCCATAGTATAGTGGTAACCTCTCTACTGCTAGACATCTGGCAGGCTCCTGCAGTATGGTGGTAATCGTGCCACCGCATCCCAGAGAAAGGATACCCGCAGTAAGGAGGTAAAGGCACAATCAAAACTCTTATGAACTCTTTATTGCTGGTGATAGAACCAAGGTCTCTACCAGTGAGTTTGAGGCACATAATCTCAACAACCTCCCACTTGACAAAGAACTCATTGAACCCCATTCAATACCTGAGGTCATTGAATATTCTGGACCCCAAGGCCCATCAAATTTGCACACCATCTAAAATTGTCCATGCTCACTGGCTTTTTCAAAGCATCAGCAACATTCTTTAGAGTATCCACCTTTTCCAAACAAACATTTCCATCCTCCACCATATCTTGTACAAAATGGTACTGCACATCAATATGTTTCATCTTGCATGGAAAGTAGGATTTTTCACCAGACAAATGGCACTCTGACTGTCACAATAAATAATAATTTTCCCTGCATCAAAACCAATATTAGAACATAATCTTTTAAGCCAAATAGCTTCCTTATAGGCATGAGTTTTTGTCATGTACTTAACCTTTGTAGTAGATAAAGCGACTACAACTTGCCACTTGCTCATCCAACTAATTGCACCACCATTCATCATGAAACAATATCCACTAGTGGATCTTCGGTTGTCAATGTCCCCTGCCCAATTAGAATCTGCATACCCATGAATGCTAAGAGTCCTCTATGCTTCAACTGAATTACCATGGTAACACAAAGTATATTCTGAAGTGCCCTTCAGATATCTAAACACTCTTTTCACAGTATCCCAATGTGACCTTCCAGGATTAGCCATGAACTAAATAAGTACTCCTGTTGCTTGGGCAATGTCTAGCCTTGTACATACCATTGCGTACATTAAGTTTCCAACTGCACTAGCATAAGGCACTCTTGTCTCCTCCATCTTAGTAGGATATTTTGGACAATCTTCAACAAATAGCTTCATTCCCTACAGAACTAGAACAACTAGCTTCTTGCAATCAATCATACAAAATCTCTCTAGAACAATGTTAATATGCTTACTCTGGCTAAGCCAAATTTTTCTACTCTTTTTTTCCCTTGTTATTTACATTCCCAAAATATACCTAGCTGCACCAAGATTCTTCATTTCAAACTTTGCAGACAAGTGATATTTTAGATTAGAAATCATAGACTTACTATTTCCTATGAACAACATATCATCAACATAGAGTGCAATAATAAGAACCCAATCATTTTTAGTTTTGAAGTATACACAATGATCTAGTTTCGATCTTACAAAACCCAGTGACAAAACAAACATGCCAAATTTTTGGTCCCACATTCGAGGCGACTATTGTAAACCATACGGATATTTCTTTAACTTGCAAACCAAATTTTCTTTACCTTTTAATACATAGTGCTCAGGCTGGGACATAAATTTCTTCTTCAAGATCACCATGAAGAAAAGTTGTCTTCACATCCATCTACTCAATCTCCCATTCATATGTTGCTACAAGTGACAAAATAAATTTGATAGATGTCAGCTTTGGTACTGGAGAAAACATTTCCCCATAATCAATTCCCTCTACCTGGGAATAACCCTTTACAGCTAACCTCACTTTGTATTTTTCAATAGTGCCATCCAGACCAATTTTCTTTTTAAAAACCCACTTATAGCCCATAGGCTTTCTACCTTCAAGAAATGGAACCAGATCCCAAGTTTCATTTTTCTTTAATGATGCCATTTCTTCATTCATGGCTTCCAACCAAGAATATGAATCAATCATCTCAACTACCTCTATAACAGTCCTAGGCTCATCAGTGTTAGTAATCAAAGAATAGGCACAACTAGAATCCAACATAGAGAATCCATACCTATCAGGTTGCGTCTTCTCATGTGTAGACCTTCTCATAGGTTGAGGCTGAGGTTGTAGTTCTACTTCTTGTTCAGAACTCTCAGAGCTGCTCGAACTCTACTCAGTTTTAGGTACACTAACAATGTGTTGTTCCTCTTTTCCAGGAGTTAGAGGTATTTCAACAATGTCATTTTTCTCTTCTTGTTCTTTCATCTCTGACTGCAAATCCACTGAAGAAGGTTTCAACTCCCGAAAGATTACACTTCTACTATATACAACCTTCTTAGTCATAGGATTCCAACACTTTTATCCTTTCACACCAAGGTCATACCTAATGAAGATACATTTTTCAGCTTTGTTCTCCAATTTAGATCTTTTCACATCAGGTGCATAAACATATGCTTTGTAGCCAAAGACACGAACATGTCTTAGAGAGGGCTTCTAACCAGACCAAGCTTCCATAGGCATTTTGTCAACAAGTACTGATGAAGGAGACCGATTTATCAAGTAACATGTTGTAGCCACAACCTCAGCCTAGAACTTTTGCTCCAAACCAGCATTGCTCAACATACTTCTTGCCTTCTCCATCAATGTCATGTTTAACCTTTCAGCAACTCCATTTTGCTGCAGAGTGTAAGGTGTTGTTTTATGCCTCTTAATTCCATGGTCTTTGTAATACCTTTCAAATTCTACAGAACAAAATTCACCACCGTTATCTGTCCTCAAGCATTTGATTTTCTTATCAGTCTGATTTTCAACCAAGTTCTTGACCTCTTTAAACTGACTGAACACTTCTGATTTACTTTTTTAAAAATATACAAATGTCATTCTCGAATAATCATCAATGAATGATACATAATATTTTGAATTCGACGATGAAGGAACATTAACTGGACCAAAAACATCCTAGTGAATATAATCTAGTACACCAGAAGATTTATGAGGACTAGAGTAAAACAAAACACGATGATGTTTTCCATATATACAATGTTCACAAAATTTGAATTCCAAGTTACAATCATCAAGCCCCTCAACCAGGTTTTTATTCTTCAAGGCTTTTAAACCTTTCTCACCAATATGACCTAGCCTTTGATGCCAGAGCATAGTCTTCTCTACTGGAAGTTTAACTTCCATAGAATTAGCACTGTCAGGAACGTATTCCTTCTCTTTACAAACAACCTTTTGTGACTTTGCAGAGACACTATTGCATTGAACTGTGAGTGCGTCCAACTTGTACATAGTACCAATTCAGGCACCCCTAGCCAGCACCATCGAGCCTTTAGTCATTTTACAGCCATTACCAAAGAACGATACTTGCACTCCAACATCATTCAGCTTGCTTACAGAAAGTAAATTTCAAGCTAGACCTGGTATATGCATTACGCCATCAATTCCCTTAATTCTTCCATCAAGAAACTAAATTCTAACTCTTCCATGGCCAACTATTTCCAGAGATGAATCGCTTGCCAAATACACCTTTCCACCATTGTATTCCTCATACTTCGTGAACCAATCTCTATGAGATGTCATATGGAAAGATTCTCTAGAATCAATCAACCAGACATCATTTGATGCCTGAGTTACCAAGGTTGTAATGAAGGCATATGTGTCGCTATAAGAAGAGTCATTATCGAAAGAGTTCTTCTTCTTATTATTTATCTCCTCTTTGCAATCCTTTTGGACATGTCCAAGTTGCCCATTATTTCAGCACTCCACCTTGGGCTTCTTACTAGGAGACTTTGATCTCCCTTCTGACTTCGATTTGGACTTCTTGTCCTTCTTCTTGCCTTTTTCTTTCAATCTTCCAAGAACAGCAAGAGCCTCCTTCACCATCTCAGAATATTTCCTTCTCATCTCTTCTGATAACAAAGAAGCAACCACATCTTCCATTTTGAAAGTGGTTTTCGTGCTCCCAATCGCCATCACCAAGTGATCCCATGAATCCGGCAAAGAACATAACAATAGCATACAACAATCTTCATCATCAATTTTCACACCCACAGATGCTAATTGCGCAATCAACATGTTAAAGGTATTTAAGTGATCAGCAACAGATGCTCCTTCCTACATTTTCAAAGAGTACAACCTCTTCCTCAAGAACAACTTGTTCACCAAGGACTTGCCCTAAAAAATATCTCCAAGTCTTTTCCACAAAGAAGATGCAGTCTTTTCTTCATGAACATTTAGAAGTACAGAGTCTGCCAAACAGAGCCTTATCAACCTCTTTGATTTATGATCTTCCAGTTCCCATTCTTCTTGCTTCATTCCTAAAGGTTTCATTCCAAACACAGCAACCCAAAGATCATGATCAACCAATAGATCCTCCATTTTGAGTTTCCACAACTCAAAAATTTTGCCATTGAATTTTTTAATTTCAATCCTTCTTAATGTACTCACCATTTCCATCTCAATCTATAATTTGACAATTACCAGACTTCTACAATACTCCCACTGAACAGAATTGACACAAAAATCCCAACCTACCCACAAAGATAACACAACTAGCCAGGCTTTGATACCACTTGAAAGGAAAGAATGCGGATGCAAAACACTTTCCTAATGTCAAAATTCAGAGGAGAATGTAAATATGAATTTAAATTTTACAATTACATACCATTAAGATGTGCATGAAAGAAATAACAGAATAGAGAAATTATGCTCAAACACAATTAACACCAGATTAATGTGGGAAAACCCTTACGGGAGAAAAACCCACCACACCAAAGAAGATCACTTGTATTAGAGTAAACAAAATTACAAACAAGTTATAGACTCCTCTTTTCCCATGATATCAATATTATAGCAGTAGTATTTACTTGACCAATCTCAAACAAAATATCACTATTATAATGCTTTCTTACACCATACAATGAAACTCACAAAACTAATCAATCAATTTATTCAACCATCAAACTACTAAATCATCGAACCTTTTTCAATTCTTGTACATTGGAATGTATAGCAACATCAATCCACAATCCATTCAACTTCCTCCATAGACCAATCGTCGAACTTCTCAGGGATTCAAATGGCCTCTATCCAAACCAGCAAAATTCTCCACATAACGGTTTACATCTCAGCAAACATTCAACCTGTGCTTTTCTCCTTTATATTGCGCTATCGTTGCATATTCAACAAGCTCCCATGGTGTGGAAGTTTACCTCGCTACCGCCAGACAAGTTGACAGCACTCGAGGTATAGCAGTAACCACACTACCACTAGATAGTTTGCATACCTATGTGGTATGGCGGTAACACCCTGCACTACCGCTGCACACCCGGTGACCTCCTGCAGCATGGCGGTAACACACCACACTACCGCTCGATAGGCGAGAGGCTCCCGCAGTATAGCAATAACCACTCTACCGCTAAACATCTAGCAAGCTCCTGTGGTATGGCGGTAACCGCACCACCACAACCTAGAGAAAGTATACCCATGGCAAGGAGGTAAATGCACAATCAGAACTCTTATGAACTCTTTGTTGCTTGGTGATAGAACCAAGGTCTCTACTAGTGAGTTTGAGGCACATAATCTCAACACAAAATGCAAGCCACACAATTCCTTTCAGTTGTCAAATCTTGAAAGAGAGGAGTTGCCAATCCTAATCAATGGGATTCATCTCAAGATCTTTTATTGAGGTGATATTTTATAGTTGTTTATAACAGGATAGTTTTCCCTTTCAAATAAGTGTTGATGCATATTTTCTTTTAGTTTTTCCCCTTCCCTAAGTGCTAGTGCACATGTTTTAGCTTAGTTGGTAGGTGATTTTTGTTGTTCAATATTTCTAACAACTATGTCAAGGTCTGATCTGAGTTTTTTTTTCAAGCCTATTTGACTCTTATACCCAATGGATGTCAAGACTACTAGTCAAAAAAAAAATAGCAGGAAAAACACCCCTGAGGTCGCCAAGAATGTAGTCCTTTTTTGCAAAAAACTCAACATTATTTGAATGGTTCATTCAAATAATCATCGTTTTGGTCTTAAGTTAAAAATAGAAAAAGATAAAATAGGATTTAAATACTCTATCCAAAGTCTTACAAAAAAAGGTTTTCTTTAAAAGGACTAAATTTAGTTCCTTAAGTCCTTTTACTTTTACACTAAGGTAAAAGGTTACGCTTAATTGCAAAAGGAAATAAAATAAAAAGTGACGAAGACCAAAAGAGAAAGAAAAGCATGTTATTGCATGAAGAGTGGTAGTTGAAGCTTTTGTTTTAACACCGAGTTTCAAGGAAAGGTTAAGAAAAAATAGACTGTACGTTGCAAAAGAGAAAAGAGAATAGAATTTAATGTTTAGGGGCTAAAAAGGGAGGAAATCTAGAAAGTCTTCACATTGAAGTGGAGTTCGGGTTTTATCTCTACTATTTATACCTTTTACATGATTGTCGTAGAGTTGAAGTTGTGGATGAAGCGAGACTGCATGTAACAGAGAATGTTGATGAAGGTTTTGAACTCCAATTAACGGTTCCAACAAAGAGCCAGTTTTCAACGTCCCATGCCAATGTCATCTTCAAGACCCATATCTTATCAACGTTTTCTTCCAGGTCAGTTCTCGCATATAGACTCTTTATAATGGGCTAAGTGTATGTGAAAGGGGTTGTTTGTTCTCCAAAATCTTTTACTTTAATCATGCAACTTTAATCATGCAAATGAATGCATGGAAGGGCTGCTTAAGAGAAGTTGTAAATTGTTTGCAAAATGGTGAACAAAGGTAGAAAAGATAGATAAAGGGTCTTCATTTTGAGTTAGTTTTGCTAAGCATCCATTTGAGATCTCACTTTGGTTTTGAAAGAAATAGAAAGGTTGTCCACATAAGGATTTACAAAAACCGTGAAGGGATTTGTTTCTTGTAAAAAAATTACCTATATTAAGATACAATAAAGACCCTAGTCAGTGTTCTTCAAAACCCTTCAACAAAGTAGGATAGCAAGAATCTATAAAAGCAAGAATAAGAGGACATTCAACTTCATAAGCAGAAGGGACAGTCACCATTAGCAAAAGGGCAAGATATGAAGGAATTTCATTTTCAAAGAGGCAAAGATAAAACCATTTGACATACATGTGGATGGGAGAAGAGAGGACTATCACAGTTGAGGGAAAAACATATTTTTTGTTTCAAATGGAGATCTTCTTCATATCAAGCATGATAATGTTGATTTGAATGCTAATGTCATGAGCAATATAGTTTCATACATATATTTTTTATGGATGGATGGTGCCCTCGGACAGTCCCAATGTGGTATTCTTCACAGTCTTAGAGCATGACAATTTTGCTGACCAAATGTAAGCCAATGAAGATTAAATCCTCAAATTTCTTGTGTTTTCAGACCTTGGACAGTCCAGGGTATGTAATGATTTTTAGTTCATGATGAGCAGTGATCATAAATCATGAAGCTTTAAAACCTAAGTTACCGGTTCGCGTTCGGGGACAGGGACGGGTTTGGGTACGAGAACCCGATACGTGGGTACGTGAAAAAAAAATTTAGGGGTTTGGGTATGTATGGGTACGTGTATATATATATATATATATATATATATATATATATATATGTATTATATATACAAAAAAATAAGAAAAATATACAGAATTGTAAAACTAAATCATTTCATAGTATGATACTTGATCATTGATCAATGCCAAATGCCAAAGATAAATATTAAATGTCAATTGATAGTTGAAAAATATTCAAATACGCCATATCAATGATATCAATTATGGAAATCATCACAATTACAGTATTACTGAATTACAAAATGTAGTTCATGAAAGTTGAAACATGATTCAATTTCAATGTTCATCAATCATCAAAAGGATTATCAAAAAAGTCATCGTGATTTGCATTTTCAGTGGCTTCAACTTCAAGATCATCATCATTTGAACCCAAAGCGGTTCCATTTCCACTTCCAACACCATGCATGTCATGATCATCATTATCATCCACATTATCCATAGTGGCTCTAGCAAGATCCTGAATGGTTGCATCCAAGTCAGCAAACTCGGGTGCTACATCCCAAAGCTTTGTTGCCCCCTGCTTGTATTGAGGTTCCTTACGTGACAGAAGACGCAAATTGGAATGAATATACACCAAGTCTTCAGCTCTTTTTGCAGCCAACTGGTTACGCTTCACTGAGTGGATAAAGGAGTATGTACTCAAATTCCGTTCAGCAGCAGAAGAGCTTGCAACCTAGAGAGAAAACCAACAAAATAAAAAATAAAAAATGCAAGATAAATTCAAGAATGTTAAGTGTTAAATTCTACAATACAAGTGGCAAAAAAAAAAACTTACTTGTGAGAGGATCTTGATTGCAAGAGGTTGGAGGTACATATAAACTTGACCATGGAGGTACCACCATGTAATAGCATCCATTTTGTATTGGTCTTTGACAACAGAAGGGCTAAGATTTTTTCCTATGATAAACATTCCAAATTCTTTCATAACACTTGTCTCCACTTCTGGATCAGTGAAGAGTCTATTAAATGCACTGTTAGACCCTCTAGCAACTTCAAGATCTCTATATGGCGGTATTCTCCCTGGGATAGAAAGTACTTCTCTAGTATAGTACCTTCGAGATAGGGCATATGCAAGGAGGTGCAATGGTGTTGTCATCTTGTTCCAACGATGAAGAACAATTGCTTCCACCCTTTTGTAAAGGGTGTCTTCAAGATCATTCTCTCTCTTTTGTATTTCAATTTTTATTTTCTCCAACATTGTGTCTATGCTATCATAGACATCCCCCAAGCATGGTTCATCTGTATTAGCAAACCGAAGCATAGACATGATAGGTTCGGTCATCTCCAATACATAATTCACACGATCCCACCAATTGTCATCCAAGATCAATGCCTTGACCTATTGGGCCCTCTCTGAATTTGATTGTTTTCATATACCCCATTGGTTGCTAATAACCATTTGACTCAATGCTTCTTTCACCTTCACAAGTCGTCTCAGAACAATTGCGTGAGATGCAAATCAGGTCCCAGCAACCTAAGAACATGTAAATAACTAAATAAGTAAAAAAAAAAAAATTATTCAATTATGTAAAACATGACATAAATGAAATTAAATAAATTAAATTAACCTTCAACAATTCCAATCTTGAAAAAATTCTGAAAATTGCTTGTGACATATGGTGGTTTGTCACAAACATCTGGATCTCCTCGGCCTCCTAGTATATTTCTTTCACCCACTCTATTTGGTTTCCAATTGCTTGCATCACCAAATTGAGGGAGTGTATGGTGGAAGGTGTCCAAAAGATGTGCTCATATCTAGCCTCTACCAAAGCACCTACAGCCCTGCAAACTTTTGCATTGTTCGTAATTACTTGGACAACATTTTCATCACCCACCATCTCTATGGAGCCAATGAGAATCCTGGAAATGAACTCTGCATCTTTCACTTCCCCTTCACAGTCAACTGCCCTCAAAAACATTGCCCCCTTGGGGGACACTACAATAACATTGATCAATGGACGGTTTTTGCAATCTTTCCATCCATCAGAAACAATAGATACACCTGTTTCAATCCAAGAATCTCTAATTGGTTTTAGTTGGGCCTCTAAAGATTTTTTCTCTCTTTGCAATAAGGTGGTACGCACCTTTTCAAACCCAGGACTTGTGAAACCAGGAGGTGCACTATTTATTGCTGACACCATGTCCCGCCAATATGGTGATCTCACCAAGTTGAATGGAAGACCATTTGCATAGAGGCAACGTACAATTTTTTCTTCAGCAATATCTCTTGCCTCCATTTTAAATGCTCTCTCCAATGGACCTCTCTTGTGGGTGGTGATTTGTTGTTCATCTTCATCTTCCTCTTCCGTAGAGGGCATAGGCAAGAAAGGATGTTTGGAGGCCCTAACTACTTGAGAGGGTAATGTTGGTGTGTTTTTCTTTCCAGAGGAATAACTACTTTCTTTTCCTTTTGCAATTGATTTGTCAACATCTTCTTGTTCTTTTATAAATTCTGCTATTTGTACAGAAGACAACCCCTTCTTATTTGGGCCCACACACATATTAATCCCTTTGCCACTAGGGCCCATAAAATGAAGTTTCACTCGGTAATAGGAGCTATTATATTGTGCATTGCATAAATTACACTTCCAAACAAAACCCCCACCTCCAGAATTTGTGAAATTCTTGTGGTATGTGCCCATAAAGGAGATCCTTTCTCAATTTTGAACTTTTGACTTCCCTCCCCACCCACTGAACTTTGACTACTGGCCATTGTTGCAATCTATAAAAAAATTGAAAAAAAAAAAAATCAAATTTGAAAAATTTCTTCACAAACTAGAAAAAATCCATCAAAAACTAAGAAACTTGAAAAAATAGTTCAAAATATCAAAGAATAGGGTTTAAATGCATACCTTAAACACTTAAATCTCCTTTGTATAAGCTATTTGGCACTCCACAATCGATCTCCTTCAAATACAATCACCTCCCTTCAAAATGCCAAGATGTAGAGAAAATATGGTGAGAGCAAAATGAGAAGTAAAAATGAAATGTTTTAGTGTTGAAAGGCCTCATATTAGGGTTAGGAAACAAAATAATATTAAAAAAAATGTTTTTTATTGATGTTTGGGCGCACTTTATTAATTTTGGGCCATGGGTTCTTCGAGGTACGCCCGGGTACGTGCCTGGTACCTTCAAGTCCACGCACCCACAGGCAAACCCGTACCGGGTTTGAACCCAAACCAGGTTCGAGGCCTCCGAGTGCAAACCCGGTAACTTAGTTTAAAACCTTAGGGATTGAGGTGGCAGATTTGAAGTGACAATAAAGAGCCTAACAATAAACATACATACAAAAGTAAAGGAGTGTGAGCATCATATCAAGGAGTGGGGCATGAAAGTAGCAGTGAGTGAAGATTTCTAAACAATGGAATGCAGTCATAAGTAGCATGGAAATTTACATGATGCAACATAAGTAGATGAGAGGTAGTAAATTGCTTGGAGTTGCACTATCAAAGTTTAACAAGTAGGTTGTATTAGGGGAGTTAGGCTTGATAATATGTAGAATTCATTGTATGACAGTGGTAGTCTCCTTCATTCTTCATGCACACTGTAATATTTGATAATAAATCTTCCCGAGTTGTTTTTGGTAGGCTTCAAGTTTCAATAAGTTGATGCCAATATGCAGATACAGGAAATCGCTGTATGAGGGAGCAGTAGCCATCATGAATTTTGGGCATATTGTTGTGTTCAAGGACGTAACAACATACAAGGATCATGCAATGAAGAGTTTCAAAGATTTCAAAGGCAATGGACTATGCAAGATGAAAAAAGTGAGCAGTTGACAAATGTGTGACAGTTCAGCTTGAAAGGACAGTGCTTATTGCAAAGAGCAAAGGGTTTGAAGACAAGTAGTATCCCTTTAGGGAAAAATGAAAATCCAAATAATGCACTACTCTTCATGAAGATTTTGATTAGATTGTAGATCTTTGACCATGAGAAGGTAAATGCTAAAGACTAAAGGACGGTGATAACCATGTGCATAATCCTTTTAAGGTTTTAAGGTGGCAGTCATAAATTCAAAGGGACAACTTGTGAAATAAAAGATAGTCCTTTTACTTTGCAATGGAAATAGAAAGATAAGACAAATCAGTAGTTAAGGGTTTTACAAACCAAGGGACACCCAAGATAGAAAGGACAGTTTACAAGCACACAAAAACATACTGCCTAGCTCAATCTTGTTTAGTCATGAAAGTCGCTGCAGTGAAGGCATCAAGTGATTATAAAAACTGCACCAAAGATATGAAATTTTTTGATGATCGGAACCAATAGATGAAAAGAGGGATAAATGCTTGTGACTGGGCAAAGGTATGGACAGTCTAAAGATGACACAGTTAGCAAATGTTAAAAAGGGCACAGTTTTGAAGACATACATTCACCATTGAAGGGTAGTGTTGTGATCAAAGGGTAATATGACTATCATAATACCGAAGGGAAGTTAGTGGAAGTTTTGTCAAGATGATGGCACCAATATGACTTTCAGAACACACATGACAATGATCTTGCAATCATAATATGAAGGTGACTATGGACAATCCTATGAGGCTGAAAAGCTAAAAAGGAAGTGCAAGTTCAAAGTATGCAACAGTGTCTTCAATGAAAATGGACAGTCATGAGGGAGGTTGATATAGCAAACAGAGTCCTCAGCAATACCATTGTTTCTCATACAAAAGAGGACATTGTCATAAAATAAAAACCTTGAAAGGACAGTGATCACTGTCATAGCCTTTAAGGGAAGACAGCAGGATACATGACACTTTTACCACAGGATAAGTGACTGATAAAGAGAGCAACCATGTCTTCTATATGACAAAGCTTGTATGAGCAACCTACAAGTCTTTTAGGGGCAGTCATGTGGTGATTACATATAAAGGACGGTATGCTTTTAAGATGACAACCATCATTGTCCAAGAGCAAAATGATATTCCTCAAATGTTGAAGAAAACTCTATTTTAGGTTGGTTGTCATGTAGTCCATGGCTATATGTGACAATCAAATCTTTATGACTGCAAGTCCTTGTTTTCAGCAAATAACTGAAATAAAGTCTTATTGACTTTTGACTATGTTTTGTGATGTAACCAATAAAGAATAGAGTTTCCAAATAAATGAAGGTTGCAAATGTAAAGGAAACAGTCATATATTAATGAACAAGGGACAGATTTTGGTGAGATATAATGGATTGGATCAATGCATTAGAAAAGGGACTGTCATTAATAAGGTTTCAATTGGAGATGAAACAAGCACATCATCATGTATATTCTCTCATAAAGAATGCTCAATTACCATGCACTATGAAGTACTTTTGGCTAGTTTTGGAAGCCTTAATGGATGAGATCGGAATTAGGTAGAGTTAGAGCCTAAAATCATGCAAAATGATGCAGTTTGGAGCCCTTAATTTAAGGCTTTTTTTCCTTATACACCCAAAAGTTTGGATAACTTCATTCACAGCCAGTTTGGGGATAGTTAAGGGCCTAAAATGAAGGAGTTTTGACAGTTCCAATTGAGTTCAAGACCCCACTTGGGTGCAGCACCAATTGAAGCAACATTTCAGCCTACAAACAACTTGTTTGGAGAAGTTCTAATCACTTTTTCGAAGGCTTTTCTCTTGTGCACGACCAAAGATGATTCATTATGCCAAATTGGAGGAGACTTCAAGGAAGGAAGACAGTTAATTCATCTTCAGTCTTCTCCTTCAGTCACAAGCAAGCTCCTTTTGCTATATCTTCTTCTATTCTTCTAGTTGTAATAGCAATTTTCCTTTCAAATTCAATAAAAGACAACAGTTCTTTCTCAATAAATCTTTTGTTACGAGCATAGAAAATGAATGGTTTGATATTTTTATTGTGTTTTCCTTTTAAAACTTTTAAAATCTATCTCATTTATGAACTATGAAAGCAGAAGAAATCATGTTAGTATAGGTTATGAGTTGTGTTAAAATGTTCAAGTAGCTGAAGTTGTGAAACTCGTTTTCCTTCTTTCATAAACTAAATACAAACCTTCTCATCAAATACTTATGTATTTAGTGATCATCTTTGAGTTATGAACAAACAACTCTCTTTGTTTGAGTCTGATTTTGAGTTTAGAATAGCTAGTAAAGTTGTAATTTTGGTACATCACCTCCCTAGTAACAGTAGAATTTCATTTCCAAAGCAGCCTTCTTACCCTTTTCCCAATCAGTTTCAATATTTTTTAGGAGTTTTCTCAAAGGGAACCAGCCCATAATCTGGAGGTTCATCCTCGTATTAGGCAACCCACAGGCTTGAGGATTTTCCCATGTTGCACAAGATTGTTGAGCTTGAAAGCTTAGCATTAGGGGCACAATCCTTGTTGACAACACATTCATGATAAGATTCACATACACCTCAAAGTGGGGGAAAAAATAATAGCAAAAATTTCATACCCATGTCAGCTGGGTCAATTTTAATAACATAACTCAATACAATTACAAATCAACATGACATAATCTCTTGTAAAGTTAGGCTCATACCCAAATCTTCCACCCATCCCCATTTATGTATATTAGACCACTCATTTAACCTTATCTTATATGTATTTGCACATATTCCTATAAAGTATAAATCTATTATTAATATCCATTTTGCTTACTCCCATGCATTCACTTATTTCCTTGATTTTAGCACTTTCAAGTTTTGGGTCAATCCCATGATGAATGGGTGCAATCCCATTCCATGTAAAATTGGTACCTTAAATTCAAAGATTTAAATTCAAAATTTATAAATCTCATCCATTTAGTTCCTACCATAAGCCAACTTGGTACCCATTTCATATAATTACTTGTTATGTCTTAGTATTGTAAGGAACTCAATGTGCATTTATTTATCATCTTAAAACATCTAATCATCCTAGCACTTCATGAAGCATTCATTGTGGACATATTTTGATTTGGAGCACTAAAAGGAATCTAAATTTTGCATCGAAGATATCTAAATATTTGCAATGATTGAAGACTTCAATGATCGCCATAACCATGAAATTAGTCTAATCAAGGGGGTTGACCCAGGATAATACAAAGCTTGTCATTCAATAATTTTTTCAAGCTATTTTAAAATATTGCTAATCCTTAATACTTATCATAGCGTAAAGATCATAATGAATGCAATAACTACAATCCACTATAAGCAAGATCACTTCACATGTTACATATTACTTCTACACAAAGGTTCATTTTCATAATAAGAATGAATGATTCTACAAGGCAAAGATTTTGTACACTTAAAGTTTGTAGACTACTATAATCTCAAGATAAAGTATAAACATAGATCATCCTTTACTAATCTCAAGACAAGTGAGTTTCAACCTTGTGCTAGACCTATTCTTCTCCACCATTCCTAAAATTAAGTGTCTTAACCATAAAATTTACTTTTTTAAATTAACATTTAATATCTTTATATTTTAACCTTAACTTGATTATCTAAATTGATTATATGTTTATTAAATACATTAACTAATTCATCTAGATAACTCATTTAAGAAAAAAATAATTTACTTTATAAAATAACATTTTTATATTTTATATATAACTTTTACATTAAAATTAGATTAAGATATAATAAAATTGAACAAATCAAAAATTAAATACTACAATTAAAACTCAAGCTCTTCCCTGTATTCTGTAGGGACTTTATCTTAACATTTTACTGGTTAAGTGAGATAAAAAATTAGGTGGTGAAAGTTTTGAGGCTTTTATTATAAAGTCTCTTAAGCTGATATTCACACTTGCAATTCTTTCCCAAAGATAAGACTTAAATTACAGCAACCTGTTGTTGGCCTTGTATAAATTAGACATCCTCTAAGCGATAGGTAGCGCCGTTGAACTAAATTGACAACGCAAAATGTAAAAGGTCTCACCTCTACCTTAGAAATGGTAATCTCACCTAGTCTACCTGGTAAAAGATCCTACGAAAGAAAAAATCCATTACATCCATGCAATCTTCCCAAGGTGGCCGTGAAACTGTTGATAGTCCTGTCATCCTACCAAACAAAATCATTCCGAACTTTCTTCTTTCTTTCTTGTTTCAACATCTCTATTTCTATTAGCTATTACAGAAGAAGCAGCAAAATCTGTAGAATATAGAACAGGCACTAGCAGTGCTGATCCTAGGAAAACTGGCAGAGGCCCTACAACCCAGAGAAACAAAGGAAACCCACCATAAAAGACCCTATTACCAACTATATTGAAAGCGAAGCCTTTTTCCAACATCTCACAGATATAATCTGTACTAATCAGGCTGGCCAATTCATGTCTTCTTACTGGAGTCGCTATTAAAGAGCCGACTTCACAGTTGCAGCAGATTGACAGAGAATGGCAGATAAAAGAGAAGACAAAAAACATGAGTATTAACAAGTATTTTATTGCCAATATGAAGTCCCCTTGAGAGCCAAAGGCTGTGTCATTGAGAGGCTTTATTATACTGTAAGTGCTGCTGATCAAAGCAGCCACTCCACAACCCAACATAATTGAAGCTGTTGCCATCAGGGCGGATCCCATTATGCTGTTCCTCAGTGTCTGCAATACTAGAACTCCATTTTTTTCACCACCACTCTGCAGAGAGAACACAGATCATGATTCATGAATTCATAGTAACAAAATACCCACAAATTGAAAAATAAATACTATTTCTTCCTCCTTGGCTATGTTTATGATTTAAGAAGCTGGGGGTGAGTTTTGATCAATAAAAACTAAGTATTATAGAAAATATTAATGAAAGAAGGAAATTTGGAAAGTTAAATCCAAAAGCATTCATACTTATTTTACTGAAAAACTCATACCCACCTATAAAAACTAGTTTTAAAGAGAAAGGATGAACTTTAATACACTCTATCTCAAACCCTAATCAGCGCATATGCTCTACTTGTATTGTCCTAAATCATAATCCTTATAAATGAATATACTTATTGACTACATATATTTGCTTGAAAAAAATATGTTCAAAATTTCTCTGGCCTTTGTCTTGCTCATTTTATTCTGAACTTTTCCTGAACGAATAACTGAAGCTCTCTGAACCTTCCATACTTGCTTTTCTTATGAAGGTTGCTTGAATTGGCAGTCTTGAGAGGGCGATTCTTACTTTCATGATGCCTTTAACCCAAAGCTTCCTTCCAATGCTGTTGATACCAATCACAGTCTGGAGAGGGTGATTTTTAACTCTACACCACAAAAAAGCATGGTATAAGATGGATAGCAGAAAACCCAAGGGCACAAGTATAAGATCTAGGAAGTATTTCCTGCACTCCATAATTTGGTTTCACTGAGATGAGATTCTGAAACCGTTGGTCGCCTAAGTATGGTAATAGTGCTTGTAATAGATGCTGAGTTGTGATGCACTTTTCACCTCAGTAAATCAAGTGGTGGTGCCATTCATATATTATAAACAATAACATACTCTGGTACATTGAATTTGGTCTTCTTTTCGTCGTTTTGAATCACCTCTCAAGGCATGCGTGAAAAGCGAAGAGCATTCATATATAAAAAAACATTATGTAAGGCAACCATGTAAAGTTTGCCGGAGGGATTGATGTTTACTTGGGAGTGGCCATGACGTAAGCAAAGCTGGCTCTTTAGCATGAAAATATTGCATTTTAAGGGCAACGTTGGATCCAGTAACTGTCTCCTTCATGTTGATGTCTGTATATTTTGTCGGTTGAGATATGTATGCATCATGGGTCATGAAATTTTCTCCAGTAAAACTATCACGAATTTATCTTCCTCTTTTGATTTTAATCATTGACATCTTTAGTCGTGACAATTTTCCAACACCACTCAAGGTTTTGCAAGTGCGAGTCGCTCTACGTATTGGGTCTCAGCCATTGAAATGGCTGATAAATCCTCTTCATACGTGCTTCTCCAAATTTTACTATTTTTATTTTCAATTTCTTTTTGTTGTGGTAGTATCTGTAATTTTTGTTTCAATATTTCTTGACTCTCCTTCATGATACTAATGTAAATTGGCAATGTTGAACATTGATCATATACGTAAGTCTTTTGGCAACTTCGTTTCATGTACGTTTTCTAAATCAAACATTTTTTACAATTTTACAAGGGTCAAACTTTTTCATTTTTAACTTTTTATATGTTCTCAGTGGAAATCTTTCCTTCCTAAGATATACCATCACTTCTCAAATCACAAACTCTTCATGTCTTCTTGTTTCATCATTTTCCTCCTTGTACTAACTTGTATTTCTTCCAAAATGACTTCTCACATCTATACATACTTCCTACACATGATCTACATACTCTTCTACCTTTACACTCCTCTTTTCTTCTATATTGATATCTCTCAATTTTGATATATCCCTGAACTATGGCCATATGCGATTTCAAATGGTGTTCTTTTTGTACTCTAATTCATTGAACTATTTTATGCAAAATCTTTGTGGTAGGACCATATCCCAATTTCTTAGCTTTTCTTTGGATAAACATCTCAAACAATTACCCAAAACCATGTTTATAACTTATATCTTTCCATTATTTTGTGAGTGATATTTAAAACTAAATTTCACATCTATCTACATCATCTTCCATAATGTCCTCCAAAAGTAACCAATAAATTTTATATCCCTATCTAAGACTATACTCCTTGGTAACCCATGCAACCTCACAACTTTCTTGAAAAATAAATTAACTACATGTAAGTTATAGATCATTGCTCTTCTTACATGGAATGAAACTTTTCATCTTCAAAAATGTATCTACAATCATAAATATGAAGGCACACCCTCTCTATATTAATGGGAATGAAGAAGGTAACAAAACTACACCAACCACAACCTAAGAAAGTTCATTAAGATCTAGAGAATCCATAGGAGATCCACAATCCTTGGAGTCAAAAAAATCACCAACACTCAAGTATTTAGGATGAGAATTCTACCACCAAATAGTTGAACCTTCTAACCTACTATAAGAACATGCACAATCAAAAGCAGTGTGGCTAGTAGAAAACCATCTTCTACAATGAAAGGGAAGACCCTCATAATTGAGTAGTTAAGTCTAGGGCCTATCCCTCACCATAAGGATGATATCTCCAAGGAGAGCCTTGGAAATATCAATGCCAACCAAGATATAGGAAAAGGTGGTACAACTAAAATTTGAAGAAGCGATATCAATCTTAAGAAAATGACCAAACATGTTGATATCTTCAAGAAAGGAGACAATCCAAAAATGGAGAGGGAGATTAAGTAATCTAACCCATAAAAGAATTTTATTGAGGGTTTAAAAATAGGGTTGGACGAATGGAACCATGGCTTAAGCATGAGCGAATGTTAACCCCACGTCCTCAATTTACCATCCAAGATTGCATCCTTAACCACAATAGATTGAAAATTCGCAATGAAAAACCCATAGAACAAGGATATAGTTCAATTCTATTTTGTGTGAGAGACCTCTAGGATTCTAACACTCATTGATGAAAGTCAAGAAGAGGGGGCCATAATAGATTAAATGTGTAGATTAAGCAAACAGTAGTAAAATGTTTTTCATTTTCAATCACATCATGTCCACAAATGAGGATAAGAGAGGATTGTGAACATGAAATACACTTCTTGTAATATATAGGGTCTATGAAAGGGACCACAACTTATCCAAGGCAACAAATGATCCCTAACCAAAATCCATATTCTCACAAATTTCATGGGGGCACCTCAAAAAAAGGAACCTAGAGTCGCACCACAACCAATCATGACCATTGTAGTATGAGTAACACCCTTCAGATTGAATGAGTAAAATCCAAGACCAAAGCCACCAGCAAACAAAGCCCCAAAGGTGCTTGATGGTGTAGGGAGTGGTGGGAAAGATTCAATTGAATCTAGCACTAGGGTTCCCAAAGCACTTAGAAGGAAAGTCATATTTTGTCTTATGTTGTGATATTTCTTTTATTTCAAATAAATTTGAAAAAAGTGGTATTCTTGGTTAGTATAATCAAACTACATATACAAACATTCCTAAATGTTCAAGGGGAACTCAAAGACTTTATATCTCAAAATACACTAGGTTTCAGAATAGTTTTGAACCGTAGAAAAATGAGACGGGGGAATGGCCACCTATTTCTCTAGCTCATTCAATAATATCCTAAGAACCCTAATTGGATTGACTATCAACCTGACAAGGTGAGTCAATTCTCAATTAAGAGGACCTAGGAAGGGGGTTCTTTCATCTTTTAGGGGTTCACCACCAAGAAAATGCTTGAAAAAGACAAATAAGAATTCAACCTACAAAACCTAGTTATGCCAACTAAATGAAGGATGCAAATGATGAAATTATGCAACAGCAAGATAGGATGTGTGTGCCTAGGAAGTCTACAGATGTGATGAGGATTTCATAAATGTAAAGAAGTTGTCCAAATATGCAAGGGAGGACAAATACGCCCTTACTGTTGTCTTAGTCTCACTACTATTTTTCGGGGCAGATGTAGAATCATTGGATCTTGGAACAGAATCTCAAAGAATATCTGAAAAATACACCTGAGAGGACTAAGACATCCTAGGTGGCATATTAGTCTTGTTCTGGATTTATGAAAGCTCTGAATGTGATCCTGAGCTCCAAGGTCTGCACTTGCTTCCTCTCAGATCTCAAGTTCTGAAACTTTCGGATTTGACCTATAGGTGAGTTTTTTGTGAAGATAACAACTTTGTAATGCAACTTTTCAACTTTGCAATCTTACACTCTAAATGATCTTCAAATCTTCAACCTAAATCTGCAATCACAAGCATGCAAGAGAGGAAAAACTTTTTGATTGATAGTAAATGGGGGTTTTCCTTGGTCAAACCCCTTGTTGGTAATTAAACCTTGAAATGAAATAGAATAGTGGAGGGAAATGATGAATGAACAACAAGCAATGTTACAACTCACCAAACCCTTGTTGTAAAGTCTACAAAATTGTGTGAGGTGGCTAGCTTGAATGTGGATCTTGGATTAATGGAATGCTTTGATAGATCTTGCTTGAATCAAAACCCTACATCACAAATGTTTGCACAAAAACACACATGATTCAAGAATAGACTTTGATATGATGCTTCGGATCAAAGAAAAAGGAAAAAGGAAAAAGGAAAAAGAAAAAAGAAAAAGAAAAACGCAAAGGATCAAGCTTCGACTAGCTATCCAACGCAGTGGACTGAGTCTAGGTTATTTTTCCAAAAAAGTTTACAAGTGGAACGTGTTGTCCACTATGCAAACAAAAACGCATGCTCACAAGGGCCGGTGAAGCTAGGTGTCCACTAGGTGAGCCCCAAGAATTCCATATCAACTTCATACCCCCATGACTATGATAAGAACAAAAAGAAAATACATGATCACAAGGGCTAGTGAAGCTAGTTGTTCACTAGGTGAGCCACAAGAAACCATATCAAAGCCATACCTCCATGAATTTAATAAGGCACAAAAAGAAAATGCTTGCTCACAAGGGCTAGTGAAGCTAGTTGTTCACTAGGTGATCCCCAAGGGGCCATATCAAAGCCATACCTCCATGACTATAATAAGGCACAAGATGCTATGCAACAATAAAGAGGGATGTTCAAAGGAATTTGGCTTAGTTCATGCGAGGTCTTAATCTTAGGGGACATTGTTCCTAATGTCTCCAAAAGAGGACCAATCAAAGGATAAAAGATTCACAACTTAGGGAATACAGTGTGTCGCATCACCACTAAGAGGAATGTAATATGCTAAGATAGATCATGCTCTTGAAGGACATTACTCCCAATGTCGCCACAAAGAGGAAAACACATCGCATGAAATAAGAGAATCACATCAAGGAACATGAAAAAAAAATGCAAATGAAATCATCCCAAAATAATGCCAATGTATGCCCAACTTTAAAGAAATTGCTAACACCATGATGTGAGCAATTACTTTAAAGTAGAAAAACATGAAAATGAAAATAGAAAAGAGAGGGTTGCCCCCCCAGAAACACATAAGGGATCTATGGATTTGAGGTCAGTATTTGTCTTTGCTATAGTGATATTAGACAGCTCAGAACTGTCACCATTCCCCAAATACACATAGAGTTGGAAGAATGACATAAAAAGAGCGAAAACAAAGGAAAACCTTTTGGGTCAACATGGAAGAGACATAGGGTGTCTCGATGCCTTGCATCATCCCTAGAAGGAAAACACAAGATAAACATGAAAAGAGAAAAGAAAAGATAATGAAAAATATTTTGGGTCAACATGGAAGAGACATAGGGTGTCTTGATGCCTTGCATCATCCCCAAAAGGAAAACACAAGACAAAAAAGCAAATGAAAGAAAAGATAAATGAAAAGGTGAAAAGCTTACGACATATAGAAGAATGAAGGTACAAATAGAGGAATGTGCAAAAAGAGAGGGAACATCAAATAGAACATCACAGGGGATCACATTACGCACATGGGTGAACCCACAAAAGTGGTTTACAATTCGAATGAAGAAGGAAAACTTCCAAAAAATTCCCCCACTCAAAAAAAAATCATTTTGAGGGGTTCGAGTGAACCCAAAAGGGGTTCATTCGAACTAGGGTTCGATCGAACCCCTTTGAATGTGGAAACATGTGTTTCCCATTGTGGAAGGGAGTTCGGTCGAACCCTGGTTCGATACCCCTTTGAATGTGGAAACATGTGTTTCCCATTGTGGAAGGGGGCTCGCTCGAACCAGGGTTCGACCGAACCCCCCTTTTCCCACCTTCCCACGCTCTCTCACAAAAAAATTCCAAGTTTTTGCCATTCGAAGCGTGGGTTGAGGATGAAAATGGAGGAGACTTCATACACCCAACTGAAAGATGGTAGTCCTCAAAACGAGCTATCCAACGAATATAATTTTAATATGTTTTGGTTTTATTATGTATGTGTTTTTTTAGTTTTATTAAACATAGGTTTTTCACCAAAAATTAAGCTCTTTGTTTTGCACATGTGGAAAAATAGCAAACTATCAAAATAAAAAATTTAAAAATATGTTTGTGCTGGGTATTGATGTCCTCGATCCACTAAAAATAAAATTGAATTTCGATACATACAAAAAAGTTATGTTGTATGTACAATCCACCTATGTCTGAATTGCAATTGGTTTGACTTCGAAACTTGATTAAGGAAAAAATATTTAATAAAAAACTATGAGACCAAATGAAAGTGCTAGATATTGTAGTTACAAATCTAAATTCGAAAAAATGAGAAATTTATCCTTCATACAAAAAAATTATGTTGTATACGGGTAAGTGCACCAATCTGTGACACAATTTTGGCTCTTAAGATGCCACTTTTTTTCTGAAATCAGGAAAATCTGATTTGCACGAGAAAATGAAAATAGTTACGCTCAAAATTTCAAGATGCAGCAACAACAAAAGTTGAAGTGCTCCGAGTCTAGTTTCTAAGCTACTATTGTTTTTTGAAATTAATGAAGATTAAGGGTCTCAAAAAGGGGGGGGGGCAAAACAGGTCCTATTTTTATCAAAACAAATAGCATAGCGCCTGAGGGATCCCCTCTTTTTGGTTAACTTTTTTTTAGAATTTCAAAAATCCCAATGGTGAGAAATTAGCTAACACCATGTAGTTTATCCTCCTTCTTTCGGATAATTTTTTTAATGAATATATAATATTTTATGAATTTTCAAAGTGGACACATCCTGAAAAGCTGAAATTTGAGCGTGCTCCCCCCATTTTTTTTGCAAACTAATCGAAAATTGATTTATTTATTTTTCATCATGTGTAGAATAGAGTCTAGTTTCAAAAAATGTAATTTATTTCACATTCCGATGAACATGTAAAAATCTATCCTAAACCTAGCACATGTTCGTTTTTGACCAAAAACGAAGGCATTTACAATAGAAGCCATGGATAAAAACCTTAACTAAATCAAAATGAAAAAAGAATTATATATTTAGATAGCTGAGATAGAGGTTAACGCTATCACGGTTTTTTTTATAAACTTGCATTGAAAGACGTGCAAATGAGATGGGGAGCACGGTCAAAAATATGACAAAATTTAGCAAATCCTGTTAATTAACACGTCTAAAGCATGCCTTTTGGCGAGCGCCAAATGGCCTGCTTTGCACATAACTAGATTTTCGTTTTCTCTGTCAGGGAAATTATATACATGAAATAAACATTTAAGTATAAGTTGACATTTACATATGGACATTTACTTTCTTATACTTTAAATTATATTTCATGTATATATAGGCAGGATGTTTGAGAGTGGTTTCAGATCTCTAAGAGTTATAATGCAAATTCTAGTTTTTGGAAGATCTTAAAAATTTCAGACTTAGTCAAATTTCAGTAATCAGCATGTCAAATTTCAGTAATCAGGAGGTCAAATTTTAGTACTCAGGAGGTCGAATTTCATCTATCTCACTCATGTTCATCTCTTATTCTCTAGACCTCTCTCTCTCTCTCTCACTATCTCCATCCCTTTATCTAAAAATATCTTCCTTGAGCTCAAGAACTATGTCTCTACATGTCCATCTCTCTCTCCTTCCCTCTCCAATATCTATCTCCCTCCCTCCTTCCCTCTCTACATTTTTCTATCTCTCATCCCTCTCCTTTAATCTCTATATATATCTCTCTACTGTCTACACCTACCTATCCCTCCCTCCCACCCTCCCTCTCCTCTCTTTCTCTCTCTTTTCTTCCCTTGCTCTCTCCTCCCCTCTCTACTCTCTATCTTGTCATTCTCTCTCTCCTTCCCTCTCTAGTTCTCTCTATCTCACTTCTCTCTCCTTCCCTCCCTCCCTCTCTAATTTTCTCTATCTCCCTCTCTCTCTCCTTCCCTTTCTACTTCTCTTTATCTCACCTCTCTTTCTCCCCCTCTCTCTCTCCCTCTCTCTTCCTTTCACCCACCTTTGCTCTCTACTTCTCTCTATCTAACCTATCCCTCTATACATCTCTCTCTCTCCCCCCTCTTTCCATCTCAATCTCTCCACCTTCCTCCTTATCTCTCTAATTTTAAGCTCCATCACACATCTCTATCACCTATCTCACTTCTCTCTTTCCCCTTCCCTCTCTACTCTCTTTCTCTCTATCTCACCCCTCCTCTCTCTTATCTCTCTCACCTCTGTCTCTCCATCCCTACCTCTTCTTCCCTCTCTCCTTCCCTCTATTTTTCTCTTTATCTCATCCTCCCTCTATCTACCTAGACCTCTCTCTATTTTTGTCTCACCTCTCTCTCCATCCCTACCTCTCCCTATATATCTTCTTTCATATCTACTTCTCTCTACCTAGTTGTCCCTCTATACCTATTTCTCTCTCCCTCCTTGCCTCCTCTCTCTCAATATCTCCACCTTCTTTCCCTCTCTAATTCTCTCTTTGTCACCTCTCTTTATCTCTCTCCTCCCTCTCTACTCTCTCTATCTCTCCTCTCTCCCTCCCCCTCTTTCTATATCTCTTTCCCCTCTCTCTACCTATATCTCTCTCCTTCTATCTATCTCAACTATCCATCTTTACCTATCCCTCCCTCCTCTCTCTTCCACCAAAATTCACTCTACATCTCTCTGTCTAGCCTACCCCTATATACCTCATTTTCTCTCCCTCTCTCTTGCCCTCTCTCAATCTATCTACCTTTCTCATTACACCTCTACTTCTCTCTATCATCTCTCTCTCTCCCCCTTCCCTCTTTACTTTCTTTCTCTCTATCTCACCCCTCTCTCCTTAAATATCCCTCCCTCCCTCCTCTCTCTCTATCTCACCTATCTCTCCCTCCCTACCTCTTCTTCCATCTCTCCTCCATTCTCTACTTCCCTTTATCTCCCCTCCCTCTCCTTACCTACCTCTCTCTCTCTATTTCACTCTCACCTCTCTCTAAATCCTTATCTCTCCCTTGATCCCTACCTCTCCATCCGTCTCTCCTTCCCTCTCCACTTCTCTATATCTCCCTTTACTCTCTCTACCTACCTCTCTCTCTCCATCCCTACCTCTCCCTCCAACTCTCCTTACCTCTCTACTTCTCTCTACCTACCTATCCCTCTATACCTCATTCTCTCTATCTCCCTCTCTCCATCCTTCCCTCTCTCAATAGATATATCCACCTTACTTCTTCTCTCTCTAACTTCTCCCTCCCTTCCCCTCTCTCCTTACCTCTCTACTCTATCTCTATCTCAAATCTCTCTAACTACATATATCATTCTCTCTCTCTCTCTCTCTCTCTCTCTCTCTCTCTCTCTCTCTCTCTCTCTCCTACCCTCTCTCCCTCTCTCAGGTCTCTCTATCTCTCTCTCGTTTACCCTTAACCCTTAAAACCCTCTACCCTCTATCTCTCTCCCACTCCCTCTCTCT